>NW_025553432.1:0-52204 GCF_020424385.1 Procambarus clarkii
CCAAACGCCGCTTTCAGTACTTGGCATATGTTGGGTATAAAAAAGTCGTAATTTCAAACTGCGAATACGTGCAGAGAGCCAGAATTTGGCTCCAAAATATGGCTCAGGCCTCGAAATTGGGATATTTGGGATATTTTGAAAATTGCAGGGGTGATTGGGACAAATGTGACCAAACGCCGCTTTCAGTACTTGGCATATGTTGGGTATAAAAAGTGTAATTTCAAACTGCGAATACGTGCAGAGAGCCAGAATTTGGCTCCAAAATATGGCTCAGGCATCGAAATTGGGATATTTGGGATATTTCGAAAACTGCAGGGGATTTTGTGCAAAATGTCACTCACTACCGCTTTCAGGACTTGGCATATGTTGGGTATAAAAAGTCGTAATTTCAAACTGCGAATACGTGCATAGAGCCAGAACGTGGCTCCAAAATATGGCTCAGGCCTCGAAATTGTGATGTTTGGGATATTTTGAAAACTGCAGGGGAGTTTGGGACAAATATGACCAAACGCCGCTTTCAGTACTTGGCATATGTTGGGTATAAAAAGTCGTAATTTCAAACTGCGAATACGTACAGAGAGCCTGAATTTGGCTCCAAAATATATCTCAGGCCTCGAGATTGGGATATTTAGGATATTTTGAAAACTGCAGGAAGCTTTGGGACAAATATGACCAAACGCCGCTATCAGTACTTGGCATATGTTGGGTATAAAAAGTCGTAATTTCAAACTGCGAATACGTACAGAGAGCCTGAATTTGGCTCCAAAATATGTCTCAGGCCTCGAAGTTGGGATGTTTGGGATATTTAAAAAACTGCAGGGAGGTTGTTCAAAATGTGACCAAACGCCGCTTTCAGTACTTGGCATATGTTGGGTATAAAAAGTCGTAATTTCAAACAGCGAATACGTGCAGAGAGCCAGAATTTGGCTCCAAAATATGGCTCAGGCCTCGAAATTGGGATGTTTGGGATATTTTGAAAATTGGTTGGAGGTTTGGGACAAATGTGACCAAATGCCGCTCTCAGTACTTGGTATATGTTGGGTATAAAAAGTCGTAATTTCAAACTGCGAATACGTGCAGAGAGCCAGAATTTGGCTCCAAAATATGGCTCAGGCCTCGAAATTGGGATGTTTGGGATATTTTGAAAACTGCAGGGGAGTTTGTGCAAAATGTGACTCACTACCCCTTTCAGGACTTGGCATATGTTGGGTATAAAAAGTCGTAATTTCAAACTGCGAATACGTGCAGAGAGCCTGAATTTGGCTCCAAAATATGGCTCAGGCCTCGAAATTGGGATGTTTGGGATTTTTTGAAAACTGCAGGGGAGTTTGTGCAAAATGTGACTCACTGCCACTTTCAGGACTTGGCATATGTTGGGTATAAAAAGTCGTAATTTCAAACTGCGAATACGTGCATAGAGCCAGTATTTGGCTCCAAAATATGGCTCTGGCCTCGAAATTGGGATGTTTGGGATATTTTGAAAACTGCTGGGAGGTTTGGGACAAATGTGACCAAATGCCGCTTTTAGTACTTTGTTTTTGTTGGGTATAAAAAAGTCGTAATTTCAAACTGCGAATACGTGCAGAGAGTCAGAATTTGGCTCCAAAATATGGCTTAGGCGTCGAAATTTGGATGTTTGGGATATTTTGAAAACTGCAGGGGAGATTGGGACAAATGTGACCAAACGCTGCTTTCAGTACTTGGCATATGTTGGGTATAAAAAAGTCGCAATTTCAAACGGCGAATACGCGCATAGAGCATGAATTTGACTCCAAAATATGGCTCAGGCCTCGAAATTGGGATGTTTGAGATATTTTGAAAACTGGGGGGGTTTGTGACAAATATGACCAAACGCCGCTCTTCATTACTTTGCATATGTTTCGTATAAAAAGTCGTAATTTCAAACTGCGAATACGTGCAGAGAGCCAGAATTTGGCTCCAAAATATGGCTCAGGCCTCGAAATTGTTATGTTTGATATATTTTGAAAATTGCAGTGGGGATAGGGATAAATGTGACCAAACGCCGCTTTCAGTACTTGGCATATGTTCGGTATAAAAATTCGTAATTTCAAACTGCGAATACGTGCAGAGAGCCAGAATTTGGCTCCAAAATATGGCTCAGGCCTCGAAATTGGGATATTTGGGATATTTTGAAAACTGCAGGTGAGTTTGTGCAAATATGTCACTCACTGCCGCATTCAGTACTTGCCATATGTTGTGTATAAAAAGTCGTAATTTTTAAACTGGGAATACGTGCAGAGAGCTAGAATTTGGCTCCAAAATATGGCTCAGGCCTCGAAATTGGGATATTTAGGATATTTTGAAAACTGCAGGGGAGTTTGGGACAAATATGACCAGACGCCGCTTTCAGTACTTGGCATATGTTGGGTAAAAAAAAAGTCGCAATTTCAAACTGCGAATGCGTGCAGAGAGCCAGAATTTGGCTCCAAAATATGGCTCAGGCCTCGAAATTGGGATGTTTGGGATATTTTGAAAACTGCAGGGGAGTTTGGGACAAATATGACCAAACGCCGCTTTCAGTACTTGGCATATGTTGGGTATAAAATGTCGTAATTTCAAACTGCGAATACGTGCAGAGAGCCTGAATTTGGCTCCAAAATATGGCTCAGGCCTCGAAATTGGGATGTTTTGGATATTTTGAAAACTGCAGGGGAGTTTGGGACAAATATGACCAAATGCCGCTTTCAGTACTTGGCATATGTTGGGTATAAAAAGTCGTAATTTCAAACTGCGAATACGTGCAGAGAGCCAGAATTTGGCTCCAAAATATGGCTCAGGCCTCGAAATTGGGATGTTTGGGATATTTCGAAAACTGCAGGGGAGTTTGGGACAAATGTGACCAAACGCCGCTTTCAGTACTTGGCATATGTTGGGTATAAAAAGTCGTAATTTCAAACTGCGAATACGTGCAGAGAGCCAGAATTTGGCTCCAAAATATGGCTCAGGCCTCGAAATTGGGATGTTTGAGATATTTTGAAAACTGCAGGGGAGATTGGGACAAATGTGACCAAACGCCGCTTTCAGTACTTGGCATATGTTGGGTATAAAAAAGTCGTAATTTCAAACTGCGAATACCTGCAGAGAGCCAGAATTTGGCTCCAAAATATGGCTCAGGCCTCGAAATTGGGATATTTGGGATATTTTGAAAACTGCAGGGGAGTTTGTGCAATATGTCACTCACTGCCGCTTTCAGGACTTGGCATATGTTCGGTATAATAAGTCGTAATTTCAAACTGCGAATACGTGCACAGAGCCAGAATTTGGCTCCAAAATATTGCTCAGGCCTCGATATTGGGATATTTGGGATATTTTGAAAACTGCTCGGGGGATTGGGACATATGTGACCAAACGCCGCTTTCAGTACTTGGCATATGTTGGGTATAAAAAAGTCGCAATTTCAAACTGCGAAAACGTGCAGAGAGCCAGAATTTGGCTCCAAAATATGGCTCAGGCCTCGAAATTAGGATATTTGGGATATTTTTAAAACTGCAGGTTAGTTTGGGACAAATGTGACCAAACACCGCTTTCAGTACTTGGCATATGTTGGGTATAAAAAGTCGTAATTTCAAAATGCGAATACGTGCAGAGAGCCTGAATTTAGCTACAAAATATTGCTCAGGCCTCGAAATTGGGATGTTTAGGATATTTTGAAAACTGCAGAAGGGATTGCGACAAATGTGACCAAATGCCGCTTGTAGTACTTGGCATATGTTGGGTATAAAAAAAATCGCAATTTCAAACTGCGAATACTTGCAGAGAGCCAGAATTTGGCTCCAAAATATGGATCAGGCCTCGATATTGGGATGTTTGGGATATTTTGAAAACTGCAGGGGAGTTTGTCTAAAATGTGACTTATTGCCGCTTTCAGTACTTGGCATATGTTGGGTATAAAAAGTCGTAATATCAAACTGCGAATACGTGCAGAGAGCCAGAATTTGGCTCCAAAATATGGCTCAGGCCTCGAAATTGGGATATTTGGGATATTTTGAAAACTGCAGGGAGGTTTAGGACAAATGTGACCAAATGCCGCTTTCAGTACTTGGCATATGTTGGGTATAAAAAGTCGTAATTTCAAACTGCGAATACGTGCAGAGAGCGTGAATTTGGCTCCAAAATATGGCTCAGGCCTCGAAATTAGGATGTTTTGGATATTTTGAAAACTGCAGGGGAGGTTGTGCAAAATGTGACGTATTGGCGCTTTCAGTACTTGGCAAATGTTGGGTATAATAAGTCGTAATTTCAAACTGCGAATACGTGCAGAGACCCAGAATTTGGCTGCAAAATATGGCTCAGGCCTCGATATTGAGATGTTTGGGATATTTTGAAAACTGTAAAGGGGATTGGGACAAATGTGACCAAACGCCGCTTTCAGTACTTTGCATATGTTGGGTATAAAAAAGTCACAATTTCAAACTGCGAATACGTGCAGAGAGCCAGAATTTGGCTACAAAATTTGGTTCAGGCCTCGAAATTGGGATATTTGGAATATTTCGAAACTGCAGGGGAGTTTGTGCAAATTGTGACTCACTGCCGCTTTCAGGACTTGGCATATGTTGGGTATAAAAAGTCGTAATATCAAACTGCGAATACGTGCAGAGAGCTAGAATTTGGCTCTAAAATATGGCTCTGGCCTCGAAATTGGGAAGTTTGGGATATTTTGAAAACTACAGGGATGTTTGGGACAAATATTACCTTACGCCGCTTATAGTACTTGGCATATGTTGGGTATAAAAAAGTCGCAATTTCAAACTGCGAATACATGCAGAGAGCCACAATTTGGCTCCAAAATATGGCCCAGGCCTCGAAATTGGGATGTTTGGGATATTTTGAAAACTGCAGGGAGGTTTGGGACAAATGTGACCAAACGCCGCTTTCAGTACTTTGCATATGTTCCGTATAAAAAGTCGTAATTTCAAACTGCGAATACGTGCAGAGAGCGTGAATTTGGCTCCAAAATATGGCTCAGGCCTCGAAATTAGGATGTTTTGGATATTTTGAAAACTGCAGGGGAGGTTGTGCAAAATGTGACGTATTGGCGCTTTCAGTACTTGGCAAATGTTGGGTATAATAAGTCGTAATTTCAAACTGCGAATACGTGCAGAGAGCCAGAATTTGGCTGCAAAATATGGCTCAGGCCTCGATATTGAGATGTTTGGGATATTTTGAAAACTGCAAAGGGGATTGGGACAAATGTGACCAAACGCCGCTTTCAGTACTTTGCATATGTTGGGTATAAAAAGTCACAATTTCAAACTGCGAATACGTGCAGAGAGCCAGAATTTGGCTCCAAAATTTGGTTCAGGCCTCGAAATTGGGATATTTGGAATATTTCGAAACTGCAGGGGAGTTTGTGCAAATTGTGACTCACTGCCGCTTTCAGGACTTGGCATATGTTGGGTATAAAAAGTCGTAATATCAAACTGCGAATACGTGCAGAGAGCTAGAATTTGGCTCTAAAATATGGCTCTGGCCTCGAAATTGGGAAGTTTGGGATATTTTGAAAACTACAGGGATGTTTGGGACAAATATTACCTTACGCCGCTTATAGTACTTGGCATATGTTGGGTATAAAAAAGTCGCAATTTCAAACTGCGAATACATGCAGAGAGCCACAATTTGGCTCCAAAATATGGCCCAGGCCTCGAAATTGGGATGTTTGGGATATTTTGAAAACTGCAGGGAGGTTTGGGACAAATGTGACCAAACGCCGCTTTCAGTACTTTGCATATGTTCCGTATAAAAAGTCGTAATTTCAAACTGCGAATACGTGCAGAGAGCCAGAATTTTTCTCCAAAATATGGCTCAGGCCTCGAAATTGGGATATTTAGGATATTTTGAAAACTGCAGGGGAGGTTTGGGACAAATGTGACCAAACGCCGCTTTCAGTACTTGGCATAAGTTGGGTATAAAAAGTCGTAATTTCAAACTGCGAATACGTGCAGAGATCCGAAACAAGGCTCAGGCCTCGAAATTGGGATATTTTGGATATTTTGAAAACTGCAGGGGAGTTTGTGCAAAATGTGACTCACTGCCGCTTTCAGGACATGGCATATGTTGGGTATAAAAACTCGTAATTTCAAACTGCGAATACGTGCAGAGAGCCAGAATTTGGCTCCAAAATATGGCTCAGGCCTCGAAATTGGGATATTTGGGATATTTCGAAAACTGCAGGGAAGTTTGTGGAAAATGTGATTTACTGCCGCTTTCAGGACTTGGCATATGTTGGGTATAAAAAGTCGTAATATCAAACTGCGAATACGTGCATAGAGCCAGAATTTGGCTCCAAAATATGGCTCAGGCCTCGAAATTGGGATGTTTGGGATATTTTGAAAACTGGAGGGAGGTTTAGGACAAATGTGACCAAACGCCGCTTTCAGTACTTGGTATATGTTGGGTATAAAAAGTCGTAATTTCAAACTGCGTATACGTGCATAGAGCAAGAATTTGGTTCAGGCCTCGTAATTGGGATGTTTGGGATATTTTGAAAACTGCAGTGGGATTGGGACATATATGACCAAGAGCCGCTTTCAGTACTTGGCATATGTTCCGTATAAAAAGTCGTAATTTCAAACTACGAATACGTGCAGAGAGCCTGAATTTGGCTCCTAAATATGGCTCAGCCCTCGAAATTGGAATGTTTGGGATATTTTGAAAAAAGCAGGGGAGTTTGTTCAAAATTTGACTCATTGCCGCATTCAGTACTTGGCATTTGTTGGGTATAAAAAGTCGTAATTTCAAACTTCGAATAAGTACAGAGAGCCAGAATTTGGATCCAAAATTTGGCTCAGTCATCGAAATTGGGATGTTTGGGATATTTTGAAAACTGCAGGGAGGTTTGGGACAAATGTGACCAAATGCTGCTTTCAGTACTTGGCATATGTTGGGTATAAAAAGTCGTAACTTCAAACTGCGAATACGTGCAAAGAGCCTGAATTTGGCTCTAAAATATGGCTCAGGCCTCAAAATTGGGATGTTTTGGATATTTTGAAAACTGCAGGGGAGGTTGTGTAAAATGTGACTTATTGCCGCTTTCAGTACTTGGCATATGCTGGGTATAATAAGCCGTAATTTCAAAGTGCGAATACGCGCAGAGAGCCTGAATTTGGCTCCAAAATATGGCTCAGGCCTCGAAATTGGGATGTTTTGGATATTTTGTAAACTGCAGGGGAGTTTGTGTAAAATTGTACTTATTGCCGCTTTCAGTACTTGGCATATGTTGGGTATAAAAAGTCGCAATATCAAACTGCGAATACGTGCAGAGAGCCAGAATTTGGCTCCAAAATATGGCTCAGGCCTCGAAATTGGGATATTTGGGATATTTTGAAAACTGCAGGGAGGTTTAGGACAAATGTGACCAAATGCCGCGTTCAGTACTTGGCATATGTTGGGTATAAAAAGTCGTAATTTCAAACTGCGAATACGTGCAGAGAGCGTGAATTTGGCTCCAAAATATGGCTCAGGCCTCGAAATTAGGATGTTTTGGATATTTTGAAAACTGCAGGGGAGGTTGTGCAAAATGTGACGTATTGGCGCTTTCAGTACTTGGCAAATGTTGGGTATAATAAGTCGTAATTTCAAACTGCGAATACGTGCAGAGAGCCAGAATTTGGCTGCAAAATATGGCTCAGGCCTCGATATTGAGATGTTTGGGATATTTTGAAAACTGCAAAGGGGATTGGGACAAATGTGACCAAACGCCGCTTTCAGTACTTTGCATATGTTGGGTATAAAAAAGTCACAATTTCAAACTGCGAATACGTGCAGAGAGCCAGAATTTGGCTCCAAAATTTGGTTCAGGCCTCGAAATTGGGATATTTGGAATATTTCGAAACTGCAGGGGAGTTTGTGCAAATTGTGACTCACTGCCGCTTTCAGGACTTGGCATATGTTGGGTATAAAAAGTCGTAATATCAAACTGCGAATACGTGCAGAGAGCTAGAATTTGGCTCTAAAATATGGCTCTGGCCTCGAAATTGGGAAGTTTGGGATTTTTTGAAAACTGCAGGGAGGTTTGGGACAAATGTGACCAAACGCCGCTTTCAGTACTTGGCATATGTTGGGTATAAAAAAGTCGCAATTTCAAACTGCGAATACATGCAGAGAGCCACAATTTGGCTCCAAAATATGGCCCAGGCCTCGAAATTGGGATGTTTGGGATATTTTGAAAACTGCAGGGAGGTTTGGGACAAATGTGACCAAACGCCGCTTTCAGTACTTTGCATATGTTCCGTATAAAAAGTCGTAATTTCAAACTGCGAATACGTGCAGAGAGCCAGAATTTTTCTCCAAAATATGGCTCAGGCCTCGAAATTGGGATATTTAGGATATTTTGAAAACTGCAGGGGAGGTTTGGGACAAATGTGACCAAACGCCGCTTTCAGTACTTGGCATAAGTTGGGTATAAAATGTCGTAATTTCAAACTGCGAATACGTGCAGAGATCCGAAACAAGGCTCAGGCCTCGAAATTGGGATATTTTGGATATTTTGAAAACTGCAGGGGAGTTTGTGCAAAATGTGACTCACTGCCGCTTTCAGGACATGGCATATGTTGGGTATAAAAAGTCGTAATTTCAAACTGCGAATACGTGCAGAGAGCCAGAATTTGGCTCCAAAATATGGCTCAGGCCTCGAAATTGGGATATTTGGGATATTTCGAAAACTGCAGGGGAGTTTGTGGAAAATGTGATTTACTGCCGCTTTCAGGACTTGGCATATGTTGGGTATAAAAAGTCGTAATATCAAACTGCGAATACGTGCATAGAGCCAGAATTTGGCTCCAAAATATGGCTCAGGCCTCGAAATTGGGATGTTTGGGATATTTTGAAAACTGGAGGGAGGTTTAGGACAAATGTGACCAAACGCCGCTTTCAGTACTTGGTATATGTTGGGTATAAAAAGTCGTAATTTCAAACTGCGTATACGTGCATAGAGCAAGAATTTGGTTCAGGCCTCGTAATTGGGATGTTTGGGATATTTTGAAAACTGCAGTGGGATTGGGACATATATGACCAAGAGCCGCTTTCAGTACTTGGCATATGTTCCGTATAAAAAGTCGTAATTTCAAACTACGAATACGTGCAGAGAGCCTGAATTTGGCTCCTAAATATGGCTCAGGCCTCGAAATTGGGATGTTTTGGTTATTTTGAAAACTGCAGGGGGGATTGGGACAAATGTGTCCAAACGCTGCTTTCACTACTTTACATATGTTGGGTAGAAAAAAGTCGCAATTTCAAACTGCGAATACGTGCAGAGAGCCAGAATTTGGCTCCAAAATATTGCTCACGCCTCGAAATTGGGATATTTGGGATATTTCGAAAACTGCAGGGGAGTTTGTGCAAAATGTGACTCAATGCCGCTTTCAGGACTTCGCATATGTTGGGTATAAAAAGTCGTAATTTCAAACTACGAATACGTGCAGAGAGCCTGAATTTGGCTCCAAAATATGGCTCAGGCCTCGAAATTGGGATATTTGGGATATTTTGAAAACTGCAGGGAGGTTTGGGACAAATGTGACCAAATGCCGCTTTCAGTACTTGGCATATGTTGGGTATAAAAAGACGTAATTTCAAACTGCGAATACGTGCAGAGAATGTGAATTTGGCTCCAAAATATGGCTCAGGCCTCGAAATTAGGATGTTTTGGATATTTTGAAAACTGCAGGGGAGGTTGTGCAAAATGTGACGTATTGGCGCTTTCAGTACTTGGCAAATGTTGGTTATAATAAGTCGTAATTTCAAACTGCGAATACGTGCAGAGAGCCAGAATTTGGCTGCAAAATATGGCTCAGGCCTCGATATTGAGATGTTTGGGATATTTTGAAAACTGCAAAGGGGATTGCGACAAATGTGACCAAACGCCGCTTTCAGTACTTGGCATATGTTGGGTATAAAAAAGTCACAATTTCAAACTGCGAATACGTGCAGAGAGCCAGAATTTGGCTCCAAAATTTGGTTCAGGCCTCGAAATTGGGATATTTGGAATATTTCGAAACTGCAGGGGAGTTTGTGCAAATTGTGACTCACTGCCGCTTTCAGGACTTGGCATATGTTGGGTATAAAAAGTCGTAATATCAAACTGCGAATACGTGCAGAGAGCTAGAATTTGGCTCTAAAATATGGCTCTGGCCTCAAAATTGGGAAGTTTGGGATATTTTGAAAACTACAGGGATGTTTGGGACAAATATTACCTAACGCCGCTTATAGTACTTGGCATATGTTGGGTATAAAAAAGTCGCAATTTCAAACTGCGAATACATGCAGAGAGCCACAATTTGGCTCCAAAATATGGCCCAGGCCTCGAAATTGGGATGTTTGGGATATTTTGAAAACTGCAGGGAGGTTTGGGACAAATGTGACCAAACGCCGCTTTCAGTACTTTGCATATGTTCCGTATAAAAAGTCGTAATTTCAAACTGTGAATACGTGCAGAGAGCCAGAATTTTTCTCCAAAATATGGCTCAGGCCTCGAAATTGGGATATTTAGGATATTTTGAAAACTGCAGGGGAGGTTTGGGACAAATGTGACCAAACGCCGCTTTCAGTACTTGGCATAAGTTGGGTATAAAAAGTCGTAATTTCAATCTGTGAATACGTGCAGAGAGCCAGAATTTGGCTCCAAAACAAGGCTCAGGCCTCGAAATTGGGATATTTTGGATATTTTGAAAACTGCAGGGGAGTTTGTGCAAAATGTGACTCACTGCCGCTTTCAGTACTTGGCATATGTTGGGTACAAAAAGTCGTAATTTCAAACTGCGAATACGTGCAGAGAGCCAGAATTTGGCTCCAAAATATGGCTCAGGCCTCGAAATTGGGATATTTGGGATATTTCGAAAACTGCAGGGGAGTTTGTGGAAAATGTGATTTACTGCCGCTTTCAGGACTTGGCATATGTTGGGTATAAAAAGTCGTAATATCAAACTGCGAATACGTGCATAGAGCCAGAATTTGGCTCCAAAATATGGCTCAGGCCTCGAAATTGGGATGTTTGGGATATTTTGAAAACTGGAGGGAGGTTTAGGACAAATGTGACCAAACGCCGCTTTCAGTACTTGGTATATGTTGGGTATAAAAAGTCGTAATTTCAAACTGCGTATACGTGCATAGAGCAAGAATTTGGTTCAGGCCTCGTAATTGGGATGTTTGGGATATTTTGAAAACTGCAGTGGGGATTGGGACATATATGACCAAGAGCCGCTTTCAGTACTTGGCATATGTTCCGTATAAAAAGTCGTAATTTCAAACTACGAATACGTGCAGAGAGCCTGAATTTGGCTCCTAAATATGGCTCAGGCCTCGAAATTGGGATGTTTGGGTTATTTTGAAAACTGCAGGGGGGATTGGGACAAATGTGTCCAAACGCTGCTTTCACTACTTTACATATGTTGGGTAGAAAAAAGTCGCAATTTCAAACTGCGAATACGTGCAGAGAGCCAGAATTTGGCTCCAAAATATGGCTCACGCCTCGAAATTGGGATATTTGGGATATTTCGAAAACTGCAGGGGAGTTTGTGCAAAATGTGACTCAATGCCGCTTTCAGGACTTCGCATATGTTGGGTATAAAAAGTCGTAATTTCAAACTACGAATACGTGCAGAGAGCCTGAATTTGGCTCCAAAATATGGCTCAGGCCTCGAAATTGGGATATTTGGGATATTTTGAAAACTGCAGGGGGTTTGGGACAAATGTGACCAAATGCCGCTTTCAGTACTTGGCATATGTTGGGTATAAAAAGTCGTAATTTCAAACTGCGAATACGTGCAGAGAGCGTGAATTTGGCTCCAAAATATGGCTCAGGCCTCGAAATTAGGATGTTTGGATATTTTGAAAACTGCAGGGGAGTTTGTGCAAAATGTGACGTATTGGCGCTTTCAGTACTTGGCAAATGTTGGGTATAATAAGTCGTAATTTCAAACTGCGAATACATGCAGAGACCCAGAATTTGGCTGCAAAATATGGCTCAGGCCTCGATATTGAGATGTTTGGGATATTTTGAAAACTGCAAAGGGGATTGCGACAAATGTGACCAAACGCCGCTTTCAGTACTTGGCATATGTTGGGTATAAAAAGTCACAATTTCAAACTGCGAATACGTGCAGAGAGCCAGAATTTGGCTCCAAAATTTGGCTCAGGCCTCGAAATTGGGATATTTGGAATATTTCGAAAACTGCAGGGGAGTTTGTGCAAATTGTGACTCACTGCCGCTTTCAGTACTTGGCATATGTTGGGTATAAAAAGTCGTAATTTCAAACTGCGAATACGTGCAGAGAGCTAGAATTTGGCTCTAAAATATGGCTCTGGCCTCGAAATTGGGAAGTTTGGGATATTTTGAAAACTACAGGGATGTTTGGGACAAATATTACCTAACGCCGCTTTCAGTACTTGGCATATGTTGGGTATAAAAAAGTCGCAATTTCAAACTGCGAATACATGCAGAGAGCCACAATTTGGCTCCAAAATATGGCCCAGGCCTCGAAATTGGGATGTTTGGGATATTTTGAAAACTGCAGGGAGGTTTGGGACAAATGTGACCAAACGCCGCTTTCAGTACTTTGCATATGTTCCGTATAAAAAGTCGTAATTTCAAACTGCGAATACGTGCAGAGAGCCAGAATTTTTCTCCAAAATATGGCTCAGGCCTCGAAATTGGGATATTTAGGATATTTTGAAAACTGCAGGGGAGGTTTGGGACAAATGTGACCAAACGCCGCTTTCAGTACTTGGCATAAGTTGGGTATAAAAAGTCGTAATTTCAATCTGTGAATACGTGCAGAGAGCCAGAATTTGGCTCCAAAATAAGGCTCAGGCCTCGAAATTGGGATATTTTGGATATTTTGAAAACTGCAGGGGAGTTTGTGCAAAATGTGACTCACTGCCGCTTTCAGTACTTGGCATATGTTGGGTACAAAAAGTCGCAATTTCAAACTGCGAATACGTGCATAGAGTTAGAATTTGCTCCAAAATATGGCTCAGGGCTCGAAATTGGGAAGTTTGGAATATGTTGAAAACTGCAGGGAGGTTTGAGACATATGTGACCAAATGCCGCTTTCAGTACTTGGCATATGTTGGGTATAAAAAGTCGTAATTTCAAACTGCGAATACGTGCAGAGAGCCTGAATTTGGCTCCAAAATATGGCTCAGGCCTCGAAATTGGGATGTTTTTGATATTTTGAAAACTGCAGGGGAGTTTGTGTAAAATGTGACTTATTGCCGCTTTCAGTACTTGGCATATGTTGGGTATAATAAGTCGTAATTTCAAACTGCGAATACGTGCAGAGAGCCTGAATTTGGCTCTAAAATATGGCTCAGGCCTCGAAATTGGGATGTTTGGAATATTTTGAAAACTGCAGGGAAGTTTGTCCAAAATGTGACTTACTGCCGTTTTCAGGACATGGTATAAGTTGGGTATAAAAAGTCGTAATATCAAATTGCGAATACGTGCAGAGAGCCAGAATTTGGCTCCAAAATATGGCTCAGGCTTCGAAATTGGGATATTTAGGATATTTTGAAAATTGCAGGGAGGTTTGGGACAAATTTGACCAAATGCCGTTTTCAGTACTTGGCATATGTTGGGTATAAAAAGTCGTAATTTCAAACTACGAATACGTGCAAAGAGTCAGAATTTGGCTCCAAAATATGGCTCAGGCCTCGAAATTTGGATATTTGGGATATTTCGAAAACTGCAGGGGAGTTTGTGCAAAATGTGACTCACTGCCGCTTTCAGGACTTCGCATATGTTGGGTATAAAAAGTCGTAATTTCAAACGGCGAATACGTGCATAGAGACAGAATTTGGCTCCAAAATATGGCTCAGGCCTCGAAATTGGGATGTTTGACATATTTTGAAAACTGCTGGGGGGTTTGGGACAAATATGACCAAACGCCGCTTTCAGTACTTTGCATATGTTCCGTTTAAAAAGTTGTAATTTCAAACTGCGAATACGTGCAGAGAGCCAGAATTTGGCTCCAAAAAATGGCTCAGGCCTCGATATTGGGATGTTTGGGATATTTTGAAAACTGCAGGGAGGTTTGGGACAAATGTGACCAAACGCCGCTTTCAGTACTTCGCATATGTTGGGTATTAAAAAGTCGTAATTTCAAACTGCGAATACGTGCAGAGAGCCAGAATTTTACTCCAAAATATGGCTCAGGCCTCGAAATTGGGATGTTTGACATATTTTGAAAACTGCTGGGGGGTTTGGGACAAATATGACCAAACGCCGCTTTCAGTACTTTGCATATGTTACGTATAAAATGTCGTAGTATCAAATTGCGAACAATTACTGAGAGCCAAAATTTGGCTCCAAAATATGGCTCAGGCTTCGAAATTGGGATATTTGGGATATTTCGAAAACTGCAGGGGAGTTTGTGCAAAATGTGACTCTCTGCCGCTTTCAGTACTTGGCATATGTTGGGTATAAAAAGTCTTAATTTCAAAGTGTGAATACGTGCAGAGAGCCTGAATATGGCTCGAAAATATTGCTCAGGTCTCGAAATTGGGATGTTTGGGATATTTTGAAAACTGCGTGGGGGGATTGGGACAAATGTGACCAAACGCCGCTTTCAGTACTTGGCATATGGTTGGTATAAAAAAGTAGCAATTTCAAACTGCGAATACGTGCAGAGAGCCAGAATTTGGCTCTAAAATATGGCTCCGGCCTCGAAATTGGGATATTTTGGATATTTCAAAAGTGCAGGGGAGTTTGTTCAAAGTGTGACTTACTGCCGTTTTCAGGACTTGGCATATGTTGGAAATAATAAGTCGTAATTTCAATCTGCGAATACGTGCATAGAGCCAGAATTTGGCTCCAAATTATGGCTCAGGCCTCCAAATTGGAATGTTTGAGATATTTTGAAAACTGCAGGGAATTTTGGGACAAATGTGACCAAACGCCACTTTCAGTACTTGGCATATGTTGGGTATAAAAAGTCGTAATTTCAAACTGCGAATACATGCAGAGAGCCTGAATTTGGCTCCAAAATATGGCTCAGGCCTCGAAATTGGGATGTGTTATAAAAATAGATGTGGGGGCTATGGGGTACTGGTACTATTAAGGGGTAAGGGTAGTTAGAAGACAAGAGTATCAAATATGGGAGAGCTAAAAGGCCCGGCCCCCAAAATAAACTATCCACAGTAGTAATAACTTGCTACTAGACCATATATGTTAGTCTAAGGGTTGATCAATGCGCTCCCACATAGGAAAAAGGGATACTCTGTAATTCATGTACTTATTTATTAACCCCTTAACAACCCCCCATATACACTCACACCAATAACAATAATAATAATAACTTTACCACACTATCTTACGTTAAAAGCCTTGGTCCACGTAGGCAGGATACAAGGTTTACACTAAACAAGCTAGGGTAAAGTACTACTGGATAAGCACTGAAGCTGGGTGCAGCTTAGGGTAGTGAGACCATGTGGTACCCTAATACAAAACACAACACTTAGGGGTACCCAAAACACTGGCAAATACTAACCCCAGGTCTCACCAATATTTACTACCAGAGTAGGCACACTTAACACCATATAATACTTAACTTAAGGGTACAGGAACTTCAGGTAAGGGAAATAAGTAAGAGGAGAAGGGAGAAGAGTAGGGGTGCAGCCACAGAGTAGGTCTTATCCGCACGAACACCAGCCAGAGAAGAGAGAGCTCCTAGCGACCAGCTGGCCTCCCTCATGTCGTGGTGCCGGAAGGAGCCTAATTGATCGTGCAGCTAAGCACATTAAAGATCTTCCCCTATGCAACGTATTGTTACTTTATGAATGATTAGAAAGTATTAGTAAGCAAAGTTGGTGCCTATGTTATTATTTAATAATCAACCCCCAGCTCAGTCTTTAAATGCTCTTTGAGAAACAATAATAGTCTTACGTCTGGCAGGGAAGATACAAACAATTGCCGTTCAAGATGCACTTAACTGTACTACTAGAAAGTTTAATAGCTCAATTTTGACCTCTGGTTTCCACTGGAGAACCCAGGGTCGTAACACTCCTCCCCCCTTCAGAGAAAAAAAAAATGTGACTACTAGAATAGTAGTCATATTTTTTGTAAGAGTATACAGAGAATAAAAAGAAAAAACATATGACAAAAACAAAAAATCAAACAAAAACAATTTCTCTGCAAAAAAAAAAAAAAAATACAAAGGAGTTCTCTGAAAGAAAAAAAAAAACATACACAAAAAAATAAAAGAACAGGGAAGTAAATAAATTGGACACGGAATATTTAATGTCACAGGAGAACCTAAAAAAAATTAACTAAAGCATGACAGTTGGTAAATGGCTTTCTGTGGCTCAGATGAATGTTATTCAGGCAACCGGGACAGAGCGTCGGCTATCACGTTGAGTCTGCCCGGTAGGTGGGTAATGGAAAGATTGAAGTCCTGTAGGTACAACGCCCACCTGAGGATGCGTTTATTCTTACCCTTCATCTGAGTCAGGAAGACTAGTGGGTTATGGTCCGTGTACACTTCCACTATATTACCTGTGAGGTAAACTTCGAACTTTTTACATGTTAACACTAGCGCCAACGCCTCTTTTTCTACCACTGAATAATTGCGTTGCGCCTTGTCGAATTTCACAGAGTAATAATATACTGGGTGTTCCACCTGATCATCCCCAGTTTGCAACAACACTGCACCAGCACCCGAGTCAGACGCGTCAACATGAATTTTAAACGGTCGGTCGAACCTTGGACTAGCAAGCACTGGGGCGGAAGCTAAGATCAATTTCAAATTTTTAAATGCCTCTGCACAGTCTGATGACCACTTAAATTTAACGGCTTTCCGCAACAAGTCTGTGAGAGGAGTGGCAACACTGGAAAAGTTCTGACAAAAACGTCGATAGTACGCACACATACCGATAAATCTTTGAACGTCCTTTTTAGACTTTAGTACTGGATACTCCAGAATGGCACTGATTTTATCTTGCCGAGGTAACACTTTTCCTTGGCCCACTTCATAACCGAGGTACGTCACTGTGCCTTGGCCAAAATGACACTTTTTAGCATTTAAGGTAAGATTTGCCCTTTTCAAGATGGCAAACAACTGGCGTAACCTAGCTATGTGGTCAGCCCAATTACTGTCAAACAGCACGATATCATCTAAATACGCCCGACAATTTGGCACCTTAGCGAGTAGAGAGTTCATGAGTCTCTGGAACGTGGCAGGGGCATTACGCAAGCCGAACGGTAACACTTGATACTCAAAAACACCCTCGGGTGTCACGAACGCAGTTAGCTGTTTAGCACGTTCAGTGAGTGGGATTTGATAATACCCCCTCGAGAGGTCGAATTTCGAAACGTACTTGGCATTTCCCAACTCGTCGATGCAGTCCTCGAGGAGGGGCAGCGGATAGGCATCCACAATGGTCACCTTGTTGAGCTGCCGATAGTCGGTGCATAATCGCCAGGAGCCGTCTGGTTTGGGGACCAAAAGGCAGGGCGAGCACCAAGAGCCCTGGCTCGGCCGGATGAGGCCGTGCTGGAGCAAGAAGTCGACCTCCTTCCGTACGATGGCCTTCTTTTCTGGACTCATCCGATAGGGTTGAAGGCGAATGGGAGTGTAGTCCGTCAACTCGACATCATGGCAAATGGCATCAGTCTGGGTCGGGACCTCCCCGAACAGACTGGAGAATTCATCAACCAACGACTGCACCTCTTCACGTTGGGCCATCTGCAAATGGGACAGTCCCTCCTCCACAGCATTCACAGAACTAGAATTATTGAAAATGAGATTAGTTGGGTCCCCAGAACAATCATCCCCTCTCTCACTGGAAATGGAAACATTGGTTAGTGCAATGGGCCTGGGGCCCTGGAACTTCTTCAGTCGATTTACATGTATGAGCATTACCTGGTTACGTTTGTCAGAGTGCCTCACTTTGTACGTGAGGTCCCCAGTCTTTTCTGTCACAATGTAGGGGCCTTCGTACTTGTGGGACATAGTGTTCCCTAGTCGAGGCTTTAATACCAGGACAGGGTCGCCAGGCTGAAATACCCGTAACTTAGATTTAGCATCGTTACGTTCTTTCATCTTTTCTTGGGCCTTGCCAAGATACTTTAATGCAGCCGCCTTGCAGTCCTTGAGTCTCTGGTGGTGTTGCGCAAAGAAAGCCGAACCTTCGGTTAACGTTACGTTCCCTAACAGATTCTCCTGTAACATTTGCAAGGGTCCACGAACTTTATGGCCAAAGACTAACTCAAAAGGAGAACAGCCCAGTGAACTTTGTAATCCCTCTCTAGCCGCAAACAAAACATACGGTAAATTCTCATCCCAGAAGGTGTGGGAACTCTCGCACGATGTCTTCAACATCTGCTTCAGAGTTAGATGGAAACGTTCAATTACCCCCTGACTCTGTGGATGGTATGGGCTGGAAACCTTATGAGTTATTCCATGTTCCTTACAAAATTGCTCGAAAACATCAGACTTAAAATTAGTACCATTGTCAGTTTGCACGACCCGAGGCAGTCCAAAAGTGGAAAAAAATTGCAACATACGAGCAACAACAGTTTTTGCTCGGATGTTCCTTACAGCAAAAGCCTCTGGGTAACGAGTAGTGATACACATCATTGTGATTAGGTAAATATTACCAGACTTAGTTCTAGGTAATGGTCCAACACAGTCCATTACCACATGAGAAAATGGTTCCTCTGGCACGACAATAGGCTTTAGAGGAGCTTTAGGTGGAGTCTGGTTTGGTTTCCCAACCAGTTGACAAACAATACACGCATTACAAAATTTTGCCACATCGCTTTTCAGCTTGGGCCAGAAAAAATACTTTAAAATTTTGTGATACGTAATATTTATACCTTGATGTCCCCCCATAGGATCATCATGAGCAGCTGCCAAAACTCTTTCTCTATAGCAGGTCGGCAACATAACCTGGTGGACTACCTCCCACTCATTTGACAAGGGAGCACTCTGTGGTCTCCATTTTCTCATCAAAATCCGATCATTGTAGTAGTACCCAGTTGCTGCGTCTACAATTTCCTCCATAGAGACGGCTGTTTCATGACAATCTGCAAGAGTGGGGTCAGCTTTCTGTAACTCACTCAAGGAGGCATCTAGGCCTTGGTCAGATGCCATTGGCCGAGGCTCAACAGTGTTCTCCTCCACCTCCCCACTACTCTCTGTAGATGGCGGTGGCAGGCTCTCCACAATGTCCTCGGCCACGTCATCGAGTCGGGCCATGAATGTGTCCGCGAGGTCCACTTGGTTTTCACCACTCGGAAAGCTCCTCGTGACCTCGGGATTTACCACCTTGGCAAGCACAGGGCTGCCCTTACATTTAAGTCCCATAGACCTGGTCACCGCGCACGCAGGGTACACAACATTATCCTCTGCGGCGGGTGGATCCAGGCAAACCTTAGGGGTAGGCAACATAATAGGCAGTCTGGAGTCCCCTACCTTATCCCCTGCTAAATCATTACCAACTATTACATCAACATTAGGGAAAGGTAGGTATGAAGTGACTCCGACTGTACAAACACCCTTGTGGAAATCAGATTCCAGGGTAACCTTATGGAGGGGTACTGCTCGAGTATCACTAGTGACACCCTCGACCAGTACCACCTCTCCAGTGTCGAGAGTGTTGGCACCTTGCAACACACTCTCTAAAATTAAAGTCTGGATGGCACCGGTGTCTCGGAAGATCACCACGTCCTTCCAGGAAGAACCCTCAGACAAAAGTAGTCTCCCTTTCGATAAGAATGGGGTAAGCAAGTCCAACCACTGTGGGTTGGAGGTCTTACTCCCTAACCCTTCCGAAGGCCTCAAGCCCTGTGTCACAACTAGAGCATTGGGTCTTTTTTCTGGGTACAGTTGCCAACAACGGCTAATATTGTGGTTTGAACGATTACAGTGACCACAAAAACGTCGGGGAGAAGAGACATTACTAACAGAATTACCCTTCGGTTCACCCTTAGGTGCCGTGGGGCTAGACACTTTAACAGGGTTAGTTATGTCTGAAACAGAAGGTGCATTAGGTAAAGGGTTAGAATGAGCTGGTCTGGACTGGCTGTGGGTATAAGTTTTGCTACTCTGTGGGGTATAATTATTTTATTGGGCCTTTTGCCTGCCAATTGGTAGTTTTCTGCCAACTTGGCCAAATCCCCTATTTTAGAATTTAACTCTATCCTTCCTTTAATGTACTGTGAAACATTCTCTGGCATAATATCTATAAAATGCTCCATTAAAATTAAGTTCCTGAGAGCCTCGTATGTTTCGGCTTTCGCCGAGCGAATCCATCTATCAAACAATCGAATTTGATCATTCACAAATTCAGTGAGCGGTTGGTTGTGAGTAGGCCTAAGGTTACGATAAACTTGGCGGTGAGCTTCAGGAGTAATTTCATATGCCCGCAAAATACATTCCCTGACTTTATCATATTCGAAACACTCGTCGTCAGGCATGTTTATGAAAATATCTTGTGCTTTACCCCTAAGTCTTCCCTGTAGGATTTTCACCCACTCTTCCTTTGGCCAGTTCATGGACATGGCCAATCTCTGAAAATGGTTGAAAAACCTTTCAGGGTCTGACTCGGAAAATTCAGGCAAATTATGCTTTTTCTCATAATGCCTGGGGTTTGAATCCCCGGCAGGTGGAGGTCCAGTGGCATTCGCTCTAATTCTAGCCTCCTCGGTTTTGAGTCTTTGCTCCTCTAATTTTATTTTTGCTAACTCTAAAGCTATAGACACTCTATCCCTATGAGTTGCACTTTCTGCTTGGCTAGGCTGGCATAAAGGTGTATCACTTGCCAATAGTTCTTCATCAATACAATGTTGTAATATTTCATTCACCAAAGTCCACTTTTTATCCGCGTCATTTAATTCTAGGCCAAATTCCTGGCCTAACAATACTAAATTAGACTTTTTAAGTTTCTTTATCTCTACCACTGAAGGCTCCCTTGCCAGTCTTTGCATTTCAGAAGACATCACTAATAATTTTAGCTCCCAGCCAAAGAAAAAAATAAAAAATAAAAATTGGAAAAAAAACAAAAATTTGCACGGCCCATAACACAAGGCCACACTAACATTAATCGTGAAGGGATCCAGCTGGGTGTCCAGTCAGTGCAAGAATGTCCTTTGCTAGATGAGCTGGACCCTAGGCTAGCACAAAACCGTTCTGCGGAAAACAAAAATTTTTAATTTTGGCACTCAAGAATCTAATTTTTTTTACACTTATAATGTTCATCCCGGACAGGCCCCCACTTGTTATAAATATAAGTGTGGGGCTTCTATGGGGTACTGGTACTATTAAGGGGTAAGGGTAGTTAGAAGACAAGAGTATCAAATATGGGAGAGCTAAAAGGCCTGGCCCCCAAAATAAACTATCCACAGTAGTAATAACTTGCTACTAGACCATATATGTTAGTCTAAGGGTTGATCAATGCGCTCCCACATAGGAAAAAGGGATACTCTGTAATTCATGTACTTATTTATTAACCCCTTAACAACCCCCCATATACACTCACACCAATAACAATAATAATAATAACTTTACCACACTATCTTACGTTAAAAGCCTTGGTCCACGTAGGCAGGATACAAGGTTTACACTAAACAAGCTAGGGTAAAGTACTACTGGATAAGCACTGAAGCTGGATGCAGCTTAGGGTAGTGAGACCATGTGGTACCCTAATACAAAACACAACACTTAGGGGTACCCAAAACACTGGCAAATACTAACCCCAGGTCTCACCAATATTTACTACCAGAGTAGGCACACTTAACACCATATAATACTTAACTTAAGGGTACAGGAACTTCAGGTAAGGGAAATAAGTAAGAGGAGAAGGGAGAAGAGTAGGGGTGCAGCCACAGAGTAGGTCTTATCCGCACGAACACCAGCCAGAGAAGAGAGAGCTCCTAGCGACCAGCTGGCCTCCCTCATGTCGTGGTGCCGGAAGGAGCCTAATTGATCGTGCAGCTAAGCACATTAAAGATCTTCCCCTATGTAATGTATTGTTACTTTACAAATGATTAGAAAGTATTAGTAAGCAAAGTTGGTGCCTATGTTATTATTTAATAATCAACCCCCAGCTCAGTCTTTAAATGCTCTTTGAGAAACAACAATAGTCTTACGTCTGGCAGGGAAGATACAAACAATTGCCGCTAGTGATGCACCTAACTGTACTACCAGAAAGTTTAATAGCTCAATTTTGACCTCTGGTTTCCACTGGAGAACCCAGGGTCGTAACAGCCGCTTTGCAGTAAAAATAATGGCAGAACTTTTTTGGTATAAAAAGTCGGAATTTCAAACTGCGAATAGGTGCAGAGAGCCAGAATTTCGGTCCAAAATATAGCTCAGGTATCGAATTTGGGATGTTTGGGATATTTTGAAAACTGCAGGGGGGTTTGGGCAAAATGTGACCCACCGCCGCTTTCAGTAATTGGCAGATTTTTTGTATAAAAAGTCGGAATTTCAAACTGCGAATAGGTGCAGAGAGCCAGAATTTGGGTCCAAAATATTGCTCAGGTATCGAATTTGGGATGTTTGGGATATTTTGAAAACTGCAGGGGGGTTTGGGCAAAATGTGACCCACCGCCGCTTTCAGTAATTGGCATATTTTGGGTAAAAAAAATCGGAATTTCAAACTGCGAATAGGTGCAGAGAGCCAGAATTTGGGTCCAAAATATGGCTCAGGTATCGAATTTGGGATGTTTGGGATATTTTGAAAACTGCAGGGGGGTTTGGGCAAAATGTGACCCACTGCCGCTTTCAGTACTTGGCATACTTTTGGTATAAAAAGTCGAAATTTCAAACTGCGAATAGGTGCAGAGAGCCAGAATTTGGTCCAAAATATGGCTCGGGTATCGAATTTGGGATGTTTGGGATATTTTGAAAACTGCAGGGGGGTTTGGGCAAAATGTGACCCACCGCCGCTTTCAGTAATTGGCATATTTTTTGTATAAAAAGTCGGAATTTCAAACTGCGAATAGGTGCAGAGAGCCAGAATTTGGGTCCAAAATATGCTCGGGTATCGATATTGGGATGTTTGGGATATTTTGAAAACTGCATGGGGGTTTGGGCAAAATGTGACCCACCGCCGCTTTCAGTAATTGGCATATTTTGGGTATAAAAAGTCGGAATTTCAAACTGCGAATAGGTGCAGAGAGCCAGAATTTGGGTCCAAAATATGGCTAAGGTATCTAATTTGGGATGTTTGGGATATTTTGAAAACTGCAGGGGGGTTTGGGCAAAATGTGACCCACCGCCCCTTTCTGTAATTGGCATATTTTTGGTATAAAAAGTCGGAATTTCAAACTGCGCATAGGTGCAGAGTGCCAGAATTTCTGT
Source organism: Procambarus clarkii (assembly GCF_020424385.1). Taxonomy (NCBI): domain Eukaryota; kingdom Metazoa; phylum Arthropoda; class Malacostraca; order Decapoda; family Cambaridae; genus Procambarus; species Procambarus clarkii. Next base: position 23,316 of record NW_025553432.1, read on the forward strand.
CCAAAATATGGGTCAGGTATCGAATTTGGGGGGATATTTTGAAAACTGCAGGGGGGTTTGGGCAAAATGTGACCCACCGCCGCTTTCAGTAATTGGCAGATTTTTGGTATAAAAAGTCGGAATTTCAAACTGCGAATAGGTGCAGAGAGCCAGAATTTGGGTCCAAAATATGCATCAGGTATCGAATTTGGGATGTTTGGGATATTTTGAAAACTACAGGGGGGTTTTGGCAAAATGTAACCCACCGCCGCTTTCAGTAATTGGCATATGTTTGGCATAAAAATTCGGAATTTCAAACTGCGAATAGGTGCAGAGAGCCAGAATTTGGGTTCAAAATATGGCTCAGGTATCGAATTTGGGATGTTTGGGATATTTTGAAAACTGCAGGGGGGTTTGGGCAAAATGAGAACCACCGCCGCTTCAGTAATTGGCATATGTTTGGTATAAAAAGTCGTAATTTCAAACTGCGAATAGGTGCAGAGAGCCAGAATTTGGGTCCAACATATGGCTCAGGTATCGAATTTGGGATGTTTGGGATATTTTGAAAACTGCAGGGGGTTTGTTCAAAATGTGACTCACCGCCGCTTTCAGTAATTGGCATATTTTTGGTATAAAAAGTCGGAATTTCAAACTGCGAATAGGTGCAGAGAGCCAGAATTTGGGTCCAAAATATGGCTCAGGTATCGAATTTGGGATGTTTGGGATATTTTGAAAACTGCAGGGGGGTTTGGTCAAAATGTGACCCACCGCCGCTTTCAGTAATTTGCATATTTTTGGTAAAAAAAAGTCGGAATTTCAAACTGCGAATAGGTGCAGAGAGCCAGAATTTGGATCCAAAATATGGCTCAGGTATCGAATTTGGGATGTTTCGGATATTTTGAAAACTGCAGGGGGGTTTGGGCAAAATGTGACACACCGCCGGTTTCAGTAATTGGCATATGTTAGGTATAAAAAGTCGGAATTTCAAACTGCGAATAGGTGCAGAGAGCCAGAATTTGGGTCCAAAATATGGCTCAGGTATCGAAATTGGGATATTTGGGATATTTTGAAAACTGCAGGGAGGTTTGGGCAAAATGTGACACACCGCCGCTTTCAGTAATTGGCATATGTTGGGTATAAAAAGTCGGAATTTCAAACTGCGAATAGGTGCAGAGAGCCAGAATTTGTAGTCCAAAATATGGCTCAGGTATCGAATTTGGGATTTGGGATATTTTGAAAACTGCAGGGGGTTTGGGCAAAATGTGACCCACCGCCGCTTTCAGTAATTGGCAGATTTTGGGTATAAAAATTCGGAATTTCAAACTGCGAATAGGTGCAGAGAGCCAGAATTTGGCTCCAAAATATGGCTCAGGTATCGAATTTGGGATGTTTGGGATATTTTGAAAACTGCAGGGGGTTTGGGCAAAATGTGACCCACCGTTGCTTTCAGTAATTGGCATATTTTGGGTATAAAAAGTCGGAATTTCAAACTGCGAATAGGTGCAGAGAGCCAGAATTTTGGTCCAAAATATGGCTCAGGTATCGAATTTGGGATGTTTGGGATATTTTGAAAACTGCAGGGGGGTTTGGGCAAAATGTGACCTAATGCCGCTTTCAGTACTTGGCATACTTTTGGTATAAAAAGTCGAAATTTCAAACTGCGAATAGGTGCAGAGAGCCAGAATTTGGGTCCAAAATATGGCTCGGGTATCGAATTTGGGATGTTTGGGATATTTTGAAAACTGCAGGGGGGTTTGGGCAAAATGTGACCCACCGCCGCTTTCAGTAATTGGCATATTTTTGGTATAAAAAATCGTAATTTCAAACTGCGAATAGGTGCAGAGAGCCAGAATTTGGGTCCAAAATATGGCTCGGGTATCGAATTTGGGATGTTTTGGGATATTTTGAAAACTGCATGGGGGTTTGGGCAAAATGTGACCCACCGCCGCTTTCAGTAATTGGCATATTTTGGGTATAAAAAGTCGGAATTTCAAACTGCGAATAGGTGCAGAGAGCCAGAATTTGGGTCCAAAATATGGCTGAGGTATCGAAATTGGGATGTTTGGGATATTTTGAAAACTGCGGGGGGGTTTGGGCAAAATGTGACCCACCGCCGCTTTCAGTAATTTGCATATTTTTGGTATAAAAAGTCGGAATTTCAAACTGCGAATAGGTGCAGAGAGCCAGAATTTGGGTCCCAAATATGGCCTCGAAATTGGGATGTTTGGGATATTTTGAAAACTGCAGGGGAGTTTGGGCAAAATGTGACCCACTGCCGCTTTCAGTAATTGGCAGATGTTGGGTATAAAAAGTCGGAATTTCAAACTGCGAATAGGTGCAGAGGACGGCCACGAGGAAACACAACATTTAAGAGTACGTAGCTTGTTACCAGTAACAGACAACCAAGAAGCCTGCCAACGGGTAAGGACTGAGGAATGGATAACCGGGTAAAAGTCGGAATACGGAATGCCTTTACGAGAGATGGGACAAGAGCGGACAGCTTCCTTAGCGGCAGCATCCGCACGCTCATTTAAAGACACGCCAATATGGCTGGGAACCCAACAAAACTCAACCGACTTAAATTTACTGTGAACGAGAAACAGCCAATGCTGGATCTCGACAACTACTGGATGAACTGGATTAAAGCACCCGAGAGCCATGAGGGCACTACGAGAGTCAACAACAACCACAAAGGAAGACTGACAACGAGAAAGCAGGAGACGAAGAGCATAGAGAATAGCATAAAGTTCCGCTGTAAAGATGCTAGTCTCCGGAGGCAAGCGACACATATAAGTGCGATCAGGAAAAACAACAGAGTAGCCAACACCGTCCGCTGACTTAGACCCATCGGTGAAGACAGAAACGGAGCGGGAGTGAGAAGAAAAGTGCTCGAGGAAAAGGCGTTTTAGAACCGTAGGAGGGGTAAAAGCTTTAGTGATACGAGTCAAGGATGTACAAAACCGCGGAAGAGGGACCCTCCACGGGGGCAAAGAAGGAACAACACGAGGAGAAACATCAGAAATACGAACGGAAAGAGAATCCTGTAGGCGAGATAACCGGACAGAAAGAGGGAGGTGGCGAAGAGGAACAGGAACCGCAGGAGGGGTAAAAGTTAAAGCACGACAGAGGCGAGAGGAAGGATGTTGCAAGGACCGCGCAAGATAGCGAAGACAGTAGCGATCACGGCGGTCCTGGAGAGACAGGAAGCCAGTGTCAACATACAAGCTAAGGACGGGAGTCGAACGAAAGGCACCAGAACTGAGGCGCAACCCAGTATGGTGCAAAGCATCAAGACGGCGAAGAGTAGAAGGAGAAGCAGACGAGTAAGCAGGGCAACCATAATCGAGCTTAGACAGGACGAGAGAGGAATGTAAAGCAAGGAGAGTGCGCCTATCTGCCCCCCAAGAAGTATGGGACAAGACCCGAAGGAGGGTAAGGGCCTTAGAGCACTCAACACGGAGGTAAGAGATATGGGGAGACCAAGACAAACGAGTGTCAAGGAATAACCCCAAAAGCTTCGCGGAATCTTTGTATTCAAGGGGATGACCATAAAGTGACAAAGAGGGACGAAGAACAACCCGTTTCCGCGTAAAAGTCATGGCACAAGTCTTAGAAGTAGAGAACTTGAAGCCATGACCTGTGGCCCAAGACGACACGGCATCAATTGCAAGTTGAAGCCGGCGTTGAAGGAGAGGCGAATCATCACCCTGACAACAAAGGGTAAGATCATCGACATAGAGAGCGGAGAAGACACCAGAAGGAAGAGAGGAAAGAAGACCATTGAGGGCAACCAGAAAAAGAGTAGTGCTCAGAACACTACCCTGGGGCACACCTTCGTATTGCTGAAAAGAGGGAGAGAGAGCGGTACCAAGGCGCACCCGAAAGGAACGACGAGAGAGGAAGCTGCGGAGAAAGAGAGGGAGATGACCACGAAGGCCAAAAGAATGAAGTTGAGATAGGATATGATAACGCCAAGTGGTGTCGTAAGCCTTTTCTAGGTCAAAAAGGACGGCAACAACGGAGGTCTTCGCAGCAAAAGCAGTACGTATATAGACCTCCAAGTTCACCAGGACATCTGTCGTGCTGCGGCACTTGCGGAAACCAAATTGAGAAGGGGAGAGGAGGTGATGGTGTTCCAGGAACCACATCAGACGAACGTTAACCATACGTTCAAAGAGTTTGCAGACACAACTTGTGAGAGCAATAGGGCGAAAGTCCTTAGGGGAAGTACCCAGAGACCCCGGTTTGCGAACAGGGAGGACAACGGCATCGAGCCAGTCCGCAGGGACTGACGACGACTCCCAGATCCGATTATACAGACTCAGTAAATACTGAGACGTGCTCGGAGGGAGATGGCGAAGCATCTCATAATGAATACCATCGGAGCCCGCCGCCGTAGAACCGCAGAGGGCCAGGGCAGAACGAAGTTCAGAGAGAGAGAAGGGATCATTATAGGGAAGCTGAAGATGAGTGCAGAAATCTAAAGGACGAGACTCAAGGACAGGTTTACGAAGAAGAAAAGATTGGGGAAGATGAAGACCAGAGCTAACAGAAGAAAAGTGGGAACCCAGTTCGGAAGCGACCTGCAACGGGTCCGCCACAAGAGTATCATGGAGGTGAAGGACCGGTGAAACATCGGGAACGAACTTACCCGCTATCTTGCGGATACGCTTCCAGATCTGGGCCAGAGGGGTTTCGGACGTAATTGTCGAGACATAAGATGCCCAACATTCACGTTTAGCCGTACGGATGGCCCTACGGGCCACCGCACTCGCTTTCCGAAAGAAAAGAAAAGAATCGGTCGTCTGCCTACGGCGGTGCTTCTTCCAGGCTGCACGCTTACAGCGGACAGCCCGAGCACAGTCCGCATTCCACCAGGGAACGCACTTCCGTGGACCCCGAGAGGAAGAGCGAGGAATAGAGCGGAGGGCAGCGTCGAAGACAGTGTCATGAAAAAGGAGGAGAGCGCGAGAGAGGGGCAGAAGGGAGAGGTCAGAGAGAGTAGCACTGAGGGAAAATAGGGTCCAGTCCGCCTTAGCAAACTGCCACCTAGGGAAAGAGAGGGAAGGGCGAAAAGAGAAAAAGGAAACAAGGATGGGGAAATGATCACTACCATGGAGGTCATCAAGAACCTGCCACGTGAAATCTAAGTAAAGAGAAGAAGAGCAGAGAGAAAGATCAAGACAAGAAAGGGTGCGAGTTCGAGAGTCCAAATGAGTGGGCTCACCAGAATTCAGAAGAGACAGGGAAGAAGAGAGGAGAAACGGCTCAAGGAGGCGACCCCGGGTATTCGTCAGAACGTCACCCCAAAGAGAATGACGACAATTGAAGTCACCCAGCAGGAGCACAGGCTCCGGCAAGGAGTCTAGGAGGTGTTTCAAATCAGGAAGAGAGAGCGGGACACTCGGGGGGAGATAAATGGAACAAACTGTGTACCATTTCCCCACAAAGATACGAGCAGCAGAACAATGGAGAGGCGAAGGAAAAAGTAAAGGAACAAAGGGAACATCAGCCCGAATCAAAAGAGCAGAAGAATTAGAAGCCCCAGCAATGGCTGGGGGGGGGGAGAGAAAGGAATAGCCACGAAAACGACCAGGACGAGCACCAAGCATTGGCTCCTGGAGACAGACACAAAGGGGCGAAAACCGCGAAATCAGAAGTTGGAGTTCGAGGAAATTGGCGTAATAACCTCGAACGTTCCATTGAAGAATGGACAACGACGAGAAGAGAAAGGACAAAAACAGAGAACAAGGAAGAAACAAAGGCGAAAGAGCAACAGAGCACGTTAAAGAATATCAGGGTCGGGATCAGGGTCAGCAAAGTCAGGGTTAGGGGGCATGGGTAAACTGAGCAAAGACGGAGGGAAGGAAACGGGAGAACAGAGCAGAGGTGGGCGGGCAGGGTCTAGAGGAGGAGGAGGAAGAGGAGGAGACAACGGAGAGGAGCCGTCAAGGACAGCAGCAGGAGGAGGGGGAGTAGAAAGAGGGGAGCGCACCCCAGCAAGAGCAGCAACCGAAAGGGAAGCAGGGGCCAAAGAAACCTCCATAGCAGGAACAGGGGGCGCAAGCACTGAAACGGGAGGGGAAGGAGCAACAGAGCCAGAAGGAGGAGCTGAGGAAGAAAGCGAAGCCTTCTTACCCGCCGGGGAAGAGGAAGGAGAGGAGCCAGGCTTACGCTTCTGACTTAAAGAGACCGGTGTCCCAGCAACTACGTACCGGGCAACGGATTCCAGTGTCTCAACAGGAGAAGCCGAACGAGAGCACACACGACGACCGTTAGGAGAGCGATGGACATCCGCCCGCACCGACAGGCGGTGGGGAGAGCCAATAGATGGAGGAAGAGGATGGGAAGGAGGATCGGAGGGGGACGAGGAAGAAGACACAGAAGACACGACAGACCGGGTAGAAGGAAGGGGAACCCCAGACAGAGGACCAGGAGGAGGATCCTTCGGGAGAGAACCCAAAGGAACGGAGGAGGGGGCAGTGGGCGCATCAGGGTCCAAGGCCCGGAAACGGTTGTGAGTCTGAGGAAGGCGGGAAGGACGTGGAGAGGAAGAGCGCAACACGCGAGCATAAGAGATATTAGCATAAGGCGGGAGCCGGCGAACCTGGCGCCTCGCCTCAGGAAAAGATAAACGCTCCCGGTGCTTCAGGTTGAGGACGGCTGCCTCAAGCTTGTAATGGACACACGCACGGGAGAAGGTAGGATGGGCCTCACCGCAGTTGAGGCAACGAGCCTGGGGAGAAGTGCACTCCGACTTAGAGTGACCTTCGCCACCACACAAAGGACAGAGAGATACAGTCCCGGAGCAGCGGAGGGCACCATGCCCAAACCTCCAGCACTTGTTGCAGAGCCGAGGAGAAGGAATGTACTCCTGGACAGAGCACCTGGCACCAGCAAGAATGACAGAGGGTGGAAGGGTCCTACCATCAAAGGTAATCTTCACAACCCGGAGGGGTTGACGGCGACTACCACGAGGGGGACGAGTAAACGTGTCCACCTGGAGAATAGAATGGCCCTGGGCAGCGAGGATATGGCGAATATCGTCGTGGCAGTCGCGCAGGTCCCGAACACCGGTTGCAACATGGGGCGGGAGCAAAATAGTGCCAACACTGGCATTCAATTGAGCGTTCTTCGAGACCCGAACGGGGGTCTCGCCAAGGCAGGATAAGGCAGCCAAGCGGGAAGCAGCATCCTGAGAAGGAGCAGCAACGACACGCGTACCGAGACGAGTGGGGTTAAAAGTAATGGAGGCATCCACGGAATCAATGAGATGTCGATGAAGGGAGAAATCGTCAGGAGGCGCAGAATCAAGAGGGAGGAGATCAAAATATTTGGCCCACGAAGCGGGACCAAACAAGGCTTGATAGGTAGCAGAACTGGAAGGAATCGAGCGAGGGCGGCCGTGACGAGAACGGCGGTGAGAACCCCCAGAGAGAGAGGGGTTAAAAGGCGCAGTAGTTACAACTAGAGAAGGAGCCGCGCCAGGGGACGAGGTAGTCACCACTGGGGGCTTGGGGCTCGACCCAACCACAGAGGAGGGAGGGGAGCCAGGGGAAGGAGTCAGAGAGGCCAAAGGAGGAGCAAGGTCGGGGCCCAATGCAGCGGAGGCTACAGAGCCCGGTCTTCCAATACGGACCGACTCGGGGGCTTGGTCGCCCACCCCACGAGCCTGAAAAGGTAAGCCAGAAGCAGCCGAAACAGGGGTTATCATCTTGACGAAATTACGAATTCACTCACGAATGTGCCCCCACACCCACCATGGAGCCACAATTAGAGGCAGGACACCCAACAAGAAGCTATCGCCGATCTTGTCGGGGCCTCCTAGGGGTGCGTCGTGAGTATACGCCCCACAAACGCCACCTTAAGAAACCGACAGTCCGTCGAGATCGGGTTCAGTGATGAAGTTGGGATTGACAATAAAAGGTTCCCCTCGCTCTCGACGTCGGGTACTGCAGTTCTACGGGTGCATGAGTATGCCTCCTCAAGCACCCGGGCGTCAAAATAGAAGAAGTCCATGGAAGAACCAGAACGAGCAAAAGGTCGGCAGGAAACGGCCAGCAGATAGGAGAAGAGGGGGGAGAAAAACGAAACAGAAGGAAAAGGAAAAGGTGCCCAGCAGAATTGGAGAGGACGGCAGCAGGAGCACAAGGCTAGAAAAGGACAGAGGACTGTCCGAAGGAGCATCACACTCCAGCAGCCGCCCACGAAGCCCCCACACGGCGACAACGAGCTGAGCGGGGAGGGGGGAATACGTGCATAGAGCCAGAATTTGGCTCCAAAATATGGCTTTGGGTTCGAAATTGGGATGTTTGGGATATTTTAAAAACTGCAGGGAGGTTTGGGACAAATGTGACCAAACGCCGCTTTCAGTACTTAGCATAAGTTGGGTATAAAAAAGTCGCAATTTCAAACTGCGAATACGTGCAGAGAGCCAGAATTTGGCTCCAAAATTTGGTTCAGACCTCAAAATTGGGATATTTGGGATATTTTGAAAACTGCAGGGGAGTTTGTGCAAAATATGACTCACTGCCTCTTTCAGGACTTGGCATATGTTGGTTATAAAAAGTCGTAATTTCAAACTGCGAATACGTGCAGAGAGCCAGAATTTGGCTCCAAAATATGGCTCAGGCCTCGAAATTAGGATATTTGGGATATTTCGAAAACTGGAGGGGAGTTTGTGCAAAATGTGACTCACTGCCGCTTTCAGTACTTCGCATATGTTGGGTATAAAAAGTCGTAATTTCAAACGGCGAATAAGAGCATAAAGCCAGAATTTGGCTCCAAAATATGGCTCAGGCCACGAAATTGGGATGTTTGGGATATTTTGAAAACTGCAGTGGGGTTTGGGACAAAAATGACCAAACGCCGCTTTCAGTACTTTGCATATGTTCCGTATAAAAAGTAGTAATATCAAACTGCGAATACATGCAGAGAGCCAGAATTTGGCTCCAAAATATGGCTAATGCCTAGATATTGAGATGTTTGGGATATTTTGAAAACTGCAGGGAGGATTGAGACAAATGTGACCAAACGCCGCTTTCAGTACTTGGCATGTGTTGGGTATAAAAAAGTCGCAATTTCAAACTGCGAATACGTGCAGAGAGCCAGAATTTGGCTCCAAAATATGGCTCAGGCCTCGAATTTGGGATGTTTGGGATATTTTGAAAAATGCAGGGGGGATTGGGACAAATGTTACCAAACGCCGCTTTCAGTACTTGGCATATGTTGAGTTTAAAAAATTCGTAATTTCAAACTGCGAATACGTGCAGAGAGCCAGAATTTGGCTCCAAAATATGGCTCAGGCCACGAAATTAGGATATTTGGGATATTTTGAAAACTGCAGGAGAGTTTGTGCAATATGTCACTCACTGCCGCTTTCAGGACTTGGCATATGTTGGGTATAAAAAGTCGTAATTTAAAACTGCGAATACGTGCAGAGAGCCAGAATTTGGCTCCAAAATATGATTCAGGCCTCGAAATTGGGTTGTTTGGGATATTTTGAAACTGCAGGGGACTTTGGGACAAATATGACTAAACGGCGCTTTCAGTACTTGGCATATGTTGGGTATAAAAAGTCGTAATATCAAACTGCGAATACGTGCAGAGAGCCAGAATTTGTCACTAAAATATGGCTCAAGGCCTCGAAATTGGGATATTTGGGATATTTTGAAAACTACAGGGGAGTTTGTGCAAAATGTGACTCACTGCCGCTTTCAGGACTTGGCATATGTTGGGTGTAAAAATTCTTAATTTCAAACTGCGAATACGTACAGAGAGCCTGAATTTGGCTCCAAAATATGGCTCAGGCCTCGAAATTGGGATGTTTGGGATATTTTGAAAACTGCCGGGGAGTTTGTGCAAAATGTGACTCATTGCCTATTTCAGTACTTGGCATATGTTGGGTATAATAAGTCGTAATTTCAAACTGCGAATACGTGCAGAGAGCCAGAATTTGGCTCCAAAATATGACTCAGGCCTCGAAATTGGGAAATTTGGGATATTTTGAAAAATGCAGGGGAGTTTGGGACAAATATGACCAAATGCTGCTTTCAGTACTTGGCATATGTTGGGTATAAAAAAGTCGTAATTTAAAACAGCGAATACGTGCAGAGAGCCAGAATTTGGCTCCAAAATATGGCTCAGGCCTCGAAATTGGGATGTTTGGGATATTTTGAAAATTGCAGGGGGGATTGGGACAAATGTGACCAAACGCCCCTTTTAGTACTTGGCATATGTTGGGTATAAAAAAGTCGTAATTTAAAACAGCGAATACGTGCAGAGAGCCAGAATTTGGCTCCAAAATATGGCTCAGGCCTCGAAATTAGGATGTTTGGGATATTTTGAACACTGCCGGGAGGTTTGCGACAAATGTGACCAAACGCTGCTTTCAGTACTTCGTATATGTTGGGTATAAAAAGTCGTAATTTCAAACTGCGAATACGTGCAGAGAGCCAGAATTTGGCTCCAAAATATGGCTCAGGCCTCGAATTTGGGATGTTTGGGATATTTTGAAAAATGCAGGGGGGATTGGGACAAATGTTACCAAACGCCGCTTTCAGTACTTGGCATATGTTGGGTTTAAAAAATTCGTAATTTCAAACTGCGAATACGTGCAGAGAGCCAGAATTTGGCTCCAAAATATGGCTCAGGCCTCGAAATTAGGATATTTGGAATATTTTGAAAACTGCAGGAGAGTTTGTGCAATATGTCACTCACTGCCGCATTCAGGACTTGGCATATGTTGGTATAAAAAGTCGTAATTTCAAACTGCGAATACGTGCAGAGAGCCTGAATTTGGCTCCAAAATATGGCTCAGGCCTCGAAATAGGGATATTTAGAATATTTTGAAAATTGCAGGGGAGTTTGGGACAAATATGACCAAATGCCGCTTTCAGTACTTGGCATATGTTGGGTATAAAAAAGTTTAATTTCAAACAGCGAATACGTGCAGAGAGCCAAAATTTGGCTCCAAAATATGGCTCAGGCCTCGAAATTGGGATGTTTTGGATATTTCGAAAACTGCAGGGTAGTTTGGGACAAATATGACCAAACGCCGCTTTCAGTACTTGGCATATGTTGGGTATAAAATGTCGTAATTTCAAACTGTGAATACGTACAGAGAGCCTGAATTTGGCTCCAAAATATATCTCAGGCCTCGAGATTGGGATGTTTAGGATATTTTGAAAACTGCAGGAAGGTTTGGGACAAATATGACCAAACGCCGCTTTCAGTACTTGGCATATGTTGGGTATAAAAAGTCGTAATTTCAAACTGCGAATACGTACAGAGAGCCTGAATTTGGCTCCAAAATATGTCTCAGGCCTCGAAATTGGGATGTTTGGGATATTTAAAAAACTGCAGGGAGGTTTGGGACAAATGTGACCAAACGCCGCTTTCAGTACTTCGCATATGTTGGGTATAAAAAGTCGTGATTTCAAACTGCGAATACGTGCAGAGAGCCAGAATTTGGCTCCAAAATATGGCTCAGGCCTGGAAATTGGGATGTTTGGGATATTTTGAAAACTGCAGGAAGGTTTGAGCCAAATGTGACCAAATGCCGCTTTCAGTACTTGGCATATGTTGGGTATAAAAAAGTCGTAATTTCAAACAACGAATACGTGCAGAGAGCCAGGATTTGGCTCGAAAATATTGCTCAGGCCTCGAAATTGGGATGTTTGGAATATTTTGAAAACTGCAAGGGAGTTTGTGCAAAATGTGACTCACTGCCGCTTTCAGGACTTGGCATATGTTGGGTATAAAAATTCGTAATATCAAACTGCGAATACGTGCATAGAGCCAGAATTTGGCTCCAAAATATGGCTCAGGCCTTGAAATTGGGATGTTTGGGATATTTTGAAAACTGCAGGGAGGTTTGGGACAAATGTGACCAAACTCCTCATTCAATACTTGGCATATGTTGGTATAAAAAAGTCGCAATTTCAAACTGCGAATATGTGCATAGAGCCAGAATTTGGCTCCAAAATATGACTCAGGCCTCGAAATTGGGAAATTTGGGATATTTTGAAAACTGCAGGGGACTTTGTGACATATATGACTAAACGCCGCTTTCAGTACTTGGTATATGTTGGGTATAAAAAAGTCGCAATTTCAAACTGCGAATACGTACATAGAACCAGAATTTGTCTCCAAAATATGGATCAGGCCTCGAAATTGAGATATTTGGGATATTTCGCAAGCTGCAGGGGAGTTTGTGCAAAATATCACTCACTGCCGCTTTCAGGACTTGGCATATGTTGAGTATAAAAAGTCGTAATTTCAAACTGCGAAAACTTGCAGAGAGCCAGAATTCGGCTCCAAAATATGGCTCAGGCCTGGAAATTGGGATGTTTTGGATATTTTGAAAATTGCAGGGGGGATTGGGACAAATGTGACCAAACGCCCCTTTTAGTACTTGGCATATGTTGGGTATAAAAAAGTCGTAATTTAAAACAGCGAATGCGTGCAGAGAGCCAGAATTTGGCTCCAAAATATGGCTCAGGCCTCGAAATTAGGATGTTTGGGATATTTTGAAAATTGCAGGGGGGATTGGGACAAATGTGACCAAACGCTGCTTTCAGTACTTCGCATATGTTGGGTATAAAAAGTCGTAATTTCAAACTGCGAATACGTGCAGAGAGCCAGAATTTGGCTCCAAAATATGGCTCAGGCCTCGAATTTGGGATGTTTGGGATATTTTGAAAAATGCAGGGGGGATTGGGACAATTGTGACCAAACGCCGCTTTCAGTACTTGGCATATGTTGGGTATAAAAAATTCGTAATTTCAAACTGCGAATACGTGCAGAGAGCCAGAATTTGGCTCCAAAATATGGCTCAGGCCTCGAAATTAGGATATTTGGGATATTTCGAAAACTGCAGGAGAGTTTGTGCAATATGTCACTCACTGCCGCTTTCAGGACTTGGCATATGTTGGGTATAAAAAGTCGTAATTTCAAACTGCGAATACTTGAATAGAGCCAGAATTTGGCTCCAAAATATGGCTCAGGCCTTGAAATTGGGATGTTTGGGATATTTTGAAAACTGCAGGGGGGTTTGGGACAAATGTGACCAATTTCCGCTTTCAGTTCTTGGCATATGTTGGGTTTGAAAAGTCGTATTTCAAACTGCGAATACGTGCAGAGAGCCTGAATTTGGCTCCAAAATATGGCTCAGGCCTCGAAATTGGGATATTTAGAATATTTTGAAAATTGCAGGGGAGTGTGGGACAAATATGACCAAACGCCGCTTTCAGTACTTGGCATATGTTGGGTATAAAAAAGTCACAATTTCAAACTGCGAATACGTGCAGAGAGCCAGAATTCGGTTCCAAAATATGGCTCAGGCCTCGAAATTGGGATATTTAGAATATTTTGAAAATTGCAGGGGTGATTGGGACAAATGTGACCAAACGCCCCTTTTAGTACTTGGCATATGTTGGGTATAAAAAAGTGTAATTTCAAACAGCGAATACGCGCAGAGAGCCAGAATTTGGCTCCAAAATATGGCTCAGGCATCGAAATTGGGATATTTGGGATATTTCGAAAACTGCAGGGGATTTTGTGCAAAATGTCACTCACTACCGCTTTCAGGACTTGGCCTTCTGCAGTTTAAACTAAAACTAATTCTATTATCATCAAACACATATTTACTTCAAGTTTCAAGCAGAGAATGCATATATAACTAACACGAAGGACTCTTCTTCACTAGATTCACCAGCTATAATATTTTGGTCATGTTCCAATATCATAAATCGATCCCAGTGTTATGTACTAGAGAAAAAATGACTTATATCCAGTTTACGTAAAGCTACGAGTGGTCGAAACCACACTTAAATCCCAGAATGAACTTACGAAGGTTTTTCCACTTAGGGTAGCTAGTTGAATATGGATGTAGCCGCCACGAAGGCGTTAAGAGGGAAAACGTTCTTAGCTAAGAGGAAAAACCTTCGTAAGTACCTTCCTGAATCCGGCCCCAGACTCTTAGAGATATACTGTTCGTCTCTTGGTACACATTTGAGTATAAGGAATGACCACAGAAGCCCAAAAACTTAGTATTTATCATATGTAAATAGTCTGTGAACAATTACATAAAGAATTTATTTCCCATTTCAGTCAATTACTGGTAATGAGTTTATTTTTACCGTGATTACAAAGCCAGGTTACTGATAAACATCACAGTCCACTATGTACATAGAGGTTTACATCCTTCACCCTAATATGTCCATACCGTAGACCAATACCCGTTCACACGTTGGACCCCCCTAACTGGTCCACATAAGAAACCTTAACAGATATAACATGTTTGTATCTGTTTATATCTGTCAATCAGTATCAGTATTGTCATTCAGTATCTGTCAATACTTCCTCTATAATACACACCTATGAGTTTGACTACTGCAACGCATCCTCCGAATTGACAGTACCGTTTATAATATTAAGTGTAATAAGTACATTTTCAGACTACTAAGAATAGTACAAAATTACACTTAATTGTGCCTATACATCTACCTCACCATATTTTCTCCTTAAGACACTCAGAATTTAAAAATGAAGTTTTCATGTTTAATTCTATAAACACAAGTTTTAAATAGAAAGAATTTATTTTTCACTTTTATTAAACAATAGATATTATGCAAAATTCGAAAATATCCGGAGTTACTTTACAATTTATTGAAAGATTTTAGTTTTGCTTTATTAGTTTTCTAAAACTGTAATATCATAATAGCTATAGGTTAAGTACTAATTGTATTTAAGAAGCAATAAATTGTTTGTACTCGTACACTAAGAAGGTTAGGTTAGGTCGTAGTTTTCTATTCAGCTTTTTGGGTAAACCCTAATATTCACAATATTTTGGTGCGATTCTGGCGATTAAATGTATTTATGTACTAAACATCTGAGAGATACTCAAATGGGGTAACTCGGATCATATATGTCGATGATATTTGGTTTCAGGGCAAAGATATATGAAAGGTTCAATTTCATATATATGTTGGACAATTTCGGAAACCTGTGTCACCATATGGGACTGGTGGTTAATGAAGACAAAACTAAGTTTGAATGTAGAAGTCGGAGGCCCACTATACTGAAAATAAATGGTAAAAATATATAGAGTTAATATATATAAATATTTAGACATATGTTGGATATACCCTTGAAGCTGAGATGAACAGACTGTTGAGTCAATGTCGGAAGAGATTACAACCTCTGAAGGCCTTGGCATGCTGTGGAAAGGGAGTGGGAGTCCCTGTGCTACCAATGATATACTTGAGTACTGTAAGATCTCTTATTGATTATGCTGCACCTGTCATTTCTTGTTTTGGTAAAGGCAGGATGATCAAGTTGGAGAAGGTACAAAATGAAGCCATGAGAATTTTCTTAAGATGCCCAAGAAATGCTATGATTCAGATAATGAGGATGGAGTTGAATCTGTAGAGTATTGGGGATAGAATTGTAGAGATAAATGTAACCTCTGCCATTAGATTAATGAGAGGTGAGGGAGCTAATGAATTAATCCTCTCGGTTCAAAAGGTGAGAAGTAGTGAACAGTGTATGATGAAGAAGAGAGTATATATGAATACCTTATGTTCTAATGTTATAAAGTATGATGTTATTACAGAGTGTATTGCTGTGCCCAAGAGACAATTCACACCACCATGGGAGGATTGTAATGTAGATGTAGTAATTACTCCCTTGCAAAAGAAAAAATGTATGAAATAGGAGAGCTGAGGGCACCATATGATTGTATAATTAGAAAATTACCTACAGAAAACACTCTACATGTATATTGTGATGGGTCAGTAGCTAGGGATGGGAAGGCAGGATGTGGAGTCTTGATCAGGGAGTACACTGACATCGGCACTGTAGATACTGTTATTGGACGCCGCTTAACTGACAGTCTCCTCAACGCAGGCTGAACTCCAAGGTGTATTAGCAGGAAGTAGGCTACAGGAAGTAGTCAAATGCGGTAAAAATGCTTGCTTCTTATTGACAGCAGAGGAGCATTAGAGTCTTTAAATAGCAGGCATCCAGTATACCAGAATATTGTGATGATAGAGTGTAGAGAGAATGTTAATAAATTAGAAAAAAACTGGGTATAAAGTAAGATTCATGTATATCATGTATATTCATGTATTCCCTTCACTTGTGGGAATACTGTTGAATGAGGTAGTTGATGAGATAGCAAAGAGAGCCACAGAAAAGTGGGTGCTTGTTTAGACCAGTGGGTGCTTGTTCAGACCTGTGGGTGCTTGTTCAGACCAGTGGGTGCTTGTTCAGACCAGTGGGTGCTTGTTCAGACCAGTGGGTGCTTGTTCAGACCAGTGGGTGCTTGTTCAGACCAGTGGGTGCTTGTTCAGACCAGTGGGTGCTTGTTCAGACCAGTGGGTGCTTGTTCAGACCAGTGGGTGCTTGTTCAGACCAGTGGGTGCTTGTTCAGACCAGTGGGTGCTTGTTCAGACCAGTGGGTGCTTGTTCAGACCAGTGGGTGCTTGTTCAGACCAGTGGGTGCTTGTTCAGACCAGTGGGTGCTTGTTCAGACCAGTGGGTGCTTGTTCAGACCAGTGGGTGCTTGTTCAGACCAGTGGGTGCTTGTTCAGACCAGTGGGTGCTTGTTCAGACCAGTGGGTGCTTGTTCAGACCAGTGGGTGTTTGTTCATGTTACGGCCCTCTCGGGACGCAACGGGGTCCTTACTCTGATGTTGTTAGAGGAAGATATATGTATCCGTTCCCAAGCCAGTATTGGCTATCAAGGGATGAGATCCGTGACGCAAGTAACTTAAAAGGGAGTAGGGAAAGAAAGCTAAGAACTTAAGATTATACTTGTCACCATCACCAATTAAATATATAAAATCAAAAAGTGCACAGGGGGGAGGGGTATTAACACTATACAAGGGGATTATACACAATCGTGGTCTTCTGCTGAAGACGCTGGTGCCACACCACTTGGTGCTGAGTCCTTGGTGCTTTCTTCGTGGCCTCACGACGTGTCCTCTGAGAATGCCGAGCCTACCCGGGCCACAGGTCAGCCAAAACGCAGGTCCACTGGGGGCACCGTCGTGGAGGCCGTCAACCACACGTCCAGCTGGTCTGCTGGCAGGTACTGAGCCACCAAGGCTGGTACGGCCACTCCACGAACGATATAAGGGGTACGCCCTAGACAGGAGTCTCGTGTGATATCACAAATCACCCTCCTGTCCTCAATACCCCAGTGGATGATCGTCTCCAACAGTCGGTCCCGGGTAAATCCTTTTACTGCCACTCCACTGGCAGGCTAACACACCACAGTGTTCTTCCGGGGGGACGACGTCACAACAGCTGCAGCAAACTTCAAGGTATGGAGACTGGCTGCCTCGGGTAGACTGACTTCACTTCCATCACAGTGGTCCCAGGTCGGCTCTGTAAGCAGACACGTCATCAATAACCGGGACACTAATACACCTCACTTACGGGCTCGGGCACAAACACCTGACGTATCCAGCCCATAGATGGCGCTGTCGTCGGAGCACCACCTCACCAGAGGTCAGGAGCGGCGGTGTTGAGCGCGGAACCAGACTGGAAACTATGGTCCTCGAGGCCAGTACACGCTGTCCTCACCAGGTGTCGTCGTCCGTTTGGCGGGGGTTTCGGGAGCTGACCCACAGATGGCGTGGTTGTCACTGCTCCAGACTCGGACGCTGGATCCGGGTTCGTAACAGTTCAGACCAGTGGGTGTTTGTTCAGACCAGTGGGTGTTTGTTCAGACCAGTGGGTGCTTGTGAATTTCCTCCCTACTCTCGTCTTGTCAACTCAATGAAAGTCTTCCCTTACCTAAAATAACGTCATATAATGTTAGTCTCTTCCAAATGACTGACGAAAGTTCATTCATCAAGAAGAGTTAAACTTGTTGTTGAAGATTCGCTACTTGGAACAAAAAGTTCCAAGTAGCACGGGCTATGGTGAGCCCGTAGTGGACTTACCTGGCACAGGAGCGGGGATGTTAAACTGCACAAAATCACAATTATTCAAAATGACTGAGTACATGCAGTTAATCTATTTAACATTATACCATTGTATGTGAAGTTTTCACGTTAATATTCGTTGCAGTGTGTGGCTACTGCGTGAATAATATACGTAATTATATGTTCGAGGTGTTTTAAGAGCTAAATGAACTGCTGGAAGGCTTGGTCTCGAGTCGTTAGTTGCCATCTACCACTTTGCAAGAAAGTCCTAAAAGAATTTTGGGCGTTTTCACGCTTAAAGTATATCGAAACGAGTGGTAAATATTTAGATAAACCCTCAAATGATCATGAAATGACTACATTAGTAACGATTTTGATGGTAAATTGTAACGGCGACCAGACGTATCTGGTAACCCCTCCTTCACTCTGCCCTCCGCCCTCAGACAACTATCACCACACTCAATGCTCCTCCTTCCTCATCTAACGTCAAATTGGCGTCAGATTACCAAAAGGAATATGCTACCAAACCTCAATCAACTATATAATTAACCTCATTAAACATTAAACTTCGGTATAAAAAGTCGTAGTTTCAAACTGCGAGTACGTGCAGAGAGCCAGAATTTGGCTCCAAAATGTGGCTCAGGCGTCGAATTTGGAATGCTTGGGTTATTTTGAAAACTGGAGGGGGGGGGGGGGGTAAAATGTGACCCATCGCCGCTTTCAGTAATTGGCATATTTTCGGGTTTTCTGGGTGGCTGAGTTTAGTGCTCTTTTATATATATATATGATAATGCGAACAAGCCTGAATGGTCCCCAGGACTATATGCGACTGTGAGTTAGGGGTGTGAGTTTTCAGTCATATATCATAATCAATGATGTTCATAGATTTATACCTTCTCCAGAGGGTTTGCTTAGTTATCAAAGCTCATTAAACTATATGTTTCGTCCATCTAGTTCCCTTTTTTATTTATTTCTCCTTTTTGGCACATATTTTTTGAACGAGTTCAGGAATGACCCATTATTTATTTCCATTTAGGCTTATATCAAGGTCCGCTGGTGTTGGTATAGTATTGTAAGTGTTTGCTGGGGGCATGTTGGATAGCGAGTGTTTGCTGGGGGCATGTTGGATAGCGAGTGTTTGCTGGGGGCATGTTGGATAGCGAGTGTTTGCTGGGGGCATGTTGGATAGCGAGTGTTTGCTGGGGGCATGTTGGATAGCGAGTGTTTGCTGGGGGCATGTTGGATAGCGAGTGTTTGCTGGGGGCATGTTGGATAGCGAGTGTTTGCTGGGGGCATGTTGGATAGCGAGTGTTTGCTGGGGGCATGTTGGATAGCGAGTGTTTGCTGGGGGCATGTTGGATAGCGAGTGTTTGCTGGGGGCATGTTGGATAGCGAGTGTTTGCTGGGGGCATGTTGGATAGCGAGTGTTTGCTGGGGGCATGTTGGATAGCGAGTGTTTGCTGGGGGCATGTTGGATAGCGAGTGTTTGCTGGGGGCATGTTGGATAGCGAGTGCTTGCTGGGGGCATGTTGGATAGCGAGTGTTTGCTGGGGGCATGTTGGATAGCGAGTGTTTGCTGGGGGCATGTTGGATAGCGAGTGTTTGCTGGGGGCATGTTGGATAGCGAGTGTTTGCTGGGGGCATGTTGGATAGCGAGTGTTTGCTGGGGGCATGTTGGATAGCGAGTGTTTGCTGGGGGCATGTTGGATAGCGAGTGTTTGCTGGGGGCATGTTGGATAGCGAGTGTTTGCTGGGGGCATGTTGGATAGCGAGTGTTTGCTGGGGGCATGTTGGATAGCGAGTGTTTGCTGGGGGCATGTTGGATAGCGAGTGTTTGCTGGGGGCATGTTGGATAGCGAGTGTTTGCTGGGGGCATGTTGGATAGCGAGTGTTTGCTGGGGCATGTTGGATAGCGAGTGTTTGCTGGGGGCATGTTGGATAGCGAGTGTTTGCTGGGGGCATGTTGGATAGCGAGTGTTTGCTGGGGGCATGTTGGATAGCGAGTGTTTGCTGGGGGCATGTTGGATAGCGAGTGCTTGCTGGGGGCATGTTGGATAGCGAGTGTTTGCTGGGGGCATGTTGGATAGCGAGTGTTTGCTGGGGGCATGTTGGATAGCGAGTGTTTGCTGGGGGCATGTTGGATAGCGAGTGTTTGCTGGGGGCATGTTGGATAGCGAGTGTTTGCTGGGGGCATGTTGGATAGCGAGTGTTTGCTGGGGGCATGTTGGATAGCGAGTGTTTGCTGGGGGCATGTTGGATAGCGAGTGTTTGCTGGGGGCATGTTGGATAGCGAGTGTTTGCTGGGGGCATGTTGGATAGCGAGTGTTTGCTGGGGGCATGTTGGATAGCGAGTGTTTGCTGGGGGCATGTTGGATAGCGAGTGTTTGCTGGGGGCATGTTGGATAGCGAGTGTTTGCTGGGGGCATGTTGGATAGCGAGTGTTTGCTGGGGGCATGTTGGATAGCGAGTGTTTGCTGGGGGCATGTTGGATAGCGAGTGTTTGCTGGGGGCATGTTGGATAGCGAGTGTTTGCTGGGGGCATGTTGGATAGCGAGTGTTTGCTGGGGGCATGTTGGATAGCGAGTGTTTGCTGGGGGCATGTTGGATAGAACATAAGAACAAAGGTAACTGCAGAAGGCCTATTGGCCCATACGAGGCAGCTCCTATTCTATAACCACCCAATCCCACTCATATACTTGTCCAACCCGTGCTTGAAACAATCGAGGGACCCCACCTCCACAATGTTACGCGGCAATTGGTTCCACAAATCAACAACCCTGATTGAGTGTTTGCTGGGGGCATGTTGGATAGCGAGTGTTTGCTGGGGGCATGTTGGAAGGATTAGGCTATAGGAAGGATTGTGCTACAGGAAAGATTGGGCTATAGGTAAGATTGGGCTACAGGAAGGATTGGGCTATAGGAAAGATTGGGCTATAGGTAAGATTGGGCTACAGGAAGGATTGGGCTACAGGCAGGATTGGGCTACAGGAAGGATTGGGGTACAGGCAGGATTGGGCTACAGGAAGTATTGGGGTACAGGCAGGATTGGGCTACAGGAAGGATTGGGCTACAGGCAGGATTGGGCTACAGATAGGATTGGGCTACATCTCCAAATGTATATTTGCCAGATAATTTGGCACTAAAAACAAAACGCATATATTATTGTTTAGACTAAATCCACTACTCATTACTTTCCTGAAGTTGTCGTATATACACTTCAAAATCTGCGTGTAAATCACGACAATTAAAAAGTAATGAAAAATGTGACAGTGTCAGACCACGAAGGAAGAATTGAAACAGGAATTTCCGTAAGTATTTTCGTATTTAATAACACATCTTCAGAAGGGTGTTTCAATTCTTCCTTCGAGGTCTGACACTGTCACTACAGAACATGAATGTATTTAACGTTGCAATGAATAATGAGAACAATTATTATATGGATGGCGTAATAATAGGGGAACATTAGCGCCTCTGGTGGTCAGATGCTTAACTGTATTAGAGGTTGACAGTTTAGATATTATGGTGAAGTAAGGGTGAGTGGCGCGTCTGGGAGTCCCGCTTCTTAACGTGTGGCTCAGTTGTCGACCAGCCGCCGCCTGGCAAGGGTCATGTTGATTACTAGTGTGCAAATAAATTTGTGTTGCAGATATCTTTATATAGAAAGGATTGTTCGGGGTATGTTTTATGTTGTTATTTCCCCCTCCCCGCTCAGCTCGTTGTCGCCGTGTGGGGGCTTGGTGGGCGGCTGCCGGAGTGTGATGCTCCTTGGGACAGTCCTGTCCTTTTCTAGCCTTGTGCTCCTGCTGCCGTCCTCTCCAATTCTGCTGGGCATCTTTTCCTTTTCCTTCTGTTTCGTTTTTCTCCCCCCTCTTCTCCTATCTGCTTGCCGTTTCCTGCCGACCTTTTGCTCGTTCTGGTTCTTCCCTTGGACTTCTTCTATTTTGACGCCCGGGTGCTTGAGGAGGCATACTCTTGCACCCGTAGAACTGCAGTACCCGACGTCGAGAGCGAGGGGAACCTTTTATTGTCAATCCCCACTTCGTCACTGAACCCGATCTCGACGGACTGTCGGTTTCTTAAGGTGGCGTTTGTGGGGCGTATACTCACGACGCACCCCTAGGAGGCCCCGACAAGATCGGCGATAGCTTCTTGTTGGGTGTCCTGCCTCTAATTGTGGCTCCATGGTGGGTGTGGGGGCACATTCGTGAGTGAATTCTTCTTTCGTCAAGATGATTACCCCTGCTTCGGCTTCTTCTGGTTTACCTTCTCAGGCTCGTGGGGTGGGCGACCAAGCCACCGAGT
The DNA here is from genome assembly GCF_020424385.1 of Procambarus clarkii. Taxonomy (NCBI): domain Eukaryota; kingdom Metazoa; phylum Arthropoda; class Malacostraca; order Decapoda; family Cambaridae; genus Procambarus; species Procambarus clarkii. Next base: position 45,533 of record NW_025553432.1, read on the forward strand.
CGGTCCGTATTGGAAGACCGGGCTCTGTAGCCTCCGCTGCATTGGGCCCCGACCTTGCTCCTCCTTTGGCCTCTCTGACTCCTTCCCCTGGCTCCCCTCCCTCCTCTGTGGTTGGGTCGAGCCCCAAGCCCCCAGTGGTGACTACCTCGTCCCCTGGCGCGGCTCCTTCTCTAGTTGTTACTACTGCGCCTTTTAACCCCTCTCTCTCTGGGGGTTCTCACCGCCGTTCTCGTCACGGCCGCCCTCGCTCGATTCCTTCCAGTTCTGCTACCTATCAAGCCTTGTTTGGTCCCGCTTCGTGGGCCAAATATTTTGATCTCCTCCCTCTTGATTCTGCGCCTCCTGACGATTTCTCCCTTCATCGACATCTCATTGATTCCGTGGATGCCTTCATTACTTTTAACCCCACTCGTCTCGGTACGCGTGTCGTTGCTGCTCCTTCTCAGGATGCTGCTTCCCGCTTGGCTGCCTTATCCTGCCTTGGCGAGACCCCCGTTCGGGTCTCGAAGAACGTCCAGTTGAATGCCAGTGTTGGCACTATTTTGCTCCCGCCCCATGTTGCGACCGGTGTTCGGGACCTACGCGACTGCCACGACGATATTCGACATATCCTCGCTGCCCAGGGCCATTCTATTCTCCAGGTGGACACGTTTACTCGTCCCCCTCGTGGTAGTCGCCGTCAACCCCTCCGGGTTGTGAAGATTACCTTTGATGGTAGGACCCTTCCACCCTCTGTCATTCTTGCTGGTGCCAGGTGCTCTGTCCAGGAGTACATTCCTTCTCCTCGGCTCTGCAACAAGTGCTGGAGGTTTGGGCATGGTGCCCTCCGCTGCTCCGGGACTGTCTCTCTCTGTCCTTTGTGTGGTGGCGAAGGTCACTCTAAGTCGGAGTGCGCTTCTCCCCAGGCTCGTTGCCTCAACTGCGGTGAGGCCCATCCTACCTTCTCCCGTGCGTGTGTCCATTACAAGCTTGAGGCAGCCGTCCTCAACTTGAAGCACCGGGAGCGTTTATCTTTTCCTGAGGCGAGGCGCCAGGTTCGCCGGCTCCCGCCTTATGCTAATATCTCTTATGCTCGCGTGTTGCGCTCTTCCTCTCCTCGTCCTTCCCGCCTTCCTCAGACTCACAACCGTTTCCAGGCCTTGGACCCTGATGCGCCCACTGCCCCCTCCTCTGTCCCTTTGGGTTCTCTCCCGAAGGATCCTCCTCCTGGTCCTCTGTCTGGGGTTCCCCTTCCTTCTACCCGGTCTGTCGTGTCTTCTGTGTCTCCTTCCTCGTCCCCCTCCGATCCTCCTTCCCATCCTCTTCCTCCATCTATCGGCTCTCCCCGCCGCCTGTCGGTGCGGGCGGATGTCCATCGCTCTCCTAACGGCCGTCGTGTGTGCTCTCGTTCGGCTTCTCCTGTTGAGACACTGGAATCCGTTGCCCGGTACGTAGTTGCTGGGACACCGGTCTCTTTAAGTCAGAAGCGTAAGCCTGGCTCCTCTCCTTCCTCTTCCCCGGCGGGTAAGAAGGCTTCGCTTTCTTCCTCAGCTCCTCCTTCTGGCTCTGTTGCTCCTTCCACTCCCGTTTCAGTGCTTGCGCCCCCTGTTCCTGCTATGGAGGTTTCTTTGGCCCCTGCTTCCCTTTCGGTTGCTGCTCTTGCTGGGGTGCGCTCCTCTCTTTCTACTCCCCCTCTTCCTGCTGCTGTCCTTGACTGCTCCTCTCCGTTGTCTCCTCCTCCTCCTCCTCCTCCGGACCCTGCCCGCCCACCTCTGATCTGTTCTCCCGTTTCCTTCCCTCCGTCTTTGCTCAGTTTACCCATGCCCCCTAACCCTGACTTTGCTGACCCTGATCCCGACCCTGATATTCTTTAACGTGCTCTGTTGGTCTTTCGCCTTTGTTTCTTCCTTGTTCTCTGTTTTTGTCCTTTCTCTTCTCGTCGTTGTCCATTCTTCAATGGAACGTTCGAGGTTATTACGCCAATTTCCTCGAACTCCAACTTCTGGTTTCGCGGTTTTCGCCCCTTTGTGTCTGTCTCCAGGAGCCGATGCTTGGTGCTCGTCCTGGTCGTTTTCGTGGCTATTCCTTTCTCTCCCCCCCCCAGCCATTGCTGGGGCTTCTAATTCTTCTGCTCTCTTGATTCGGGCTGATGTTCCCTTTGTTCCTTTACTTTTTCCTTCGCCTCTCCATTGTTCTGCTGCTCGTATCTTTGTGGGGAAATGGTACACAGTTTGTTCCATTTATCTCCCCCCGAGTGTCCCGCTCTCTCTTCCTGATTTGAAACACCTCCTAGACTCCTTGCCGGAGCCTGTGCTCCTGCTGGGTGACTTCAATTGTCGTCATTCTCTTTGGGGTGACGTTCTGACGAATACCCGGGGTCGCCTCCTTGAGCCGTTTCTCCTCTCTTCTTCCCTGTCTCTTCTGAATTCTGGTGAGCCCACTCATTTGGACTCTCGAACTCGCACCCTTTCTTGTCTTGATCTTTCTCTCTGCTCTTCTTCTCTTTACTTAGATTTCACATGGCAGGTTCTTGATGACCTCCATGGAAGTGATCATTTCCCCATCCTTGTTTCCTTTTTCTCTTTTCGCCCTTCCCTCTCTTTCCCTAGATGGCAGTTTGCTAAGGCGGACTGGACCCTGTTTTCCCTCAGTGCTACTCTCTCTGACCTCTCCCTTCTGCCCCTCTCTCGCGCTCTCCTCCTTTTTCATGACACTGTCTTCGACGCTGCCCTCCGCTCTATTCCTCGCTCTTCCTCTCGGGGTCCACGGAAGTGCGTTCCCTGGTGGAATGCGGACTGTGCTCGGGCTGTCCGCTGTAAGCGTGCAGCCTGGAAGAAGCACCGCCGTAGGCAGACGACCGATTCTTTTCTTTTCTTTCGGAAAGCGAGTGCGGTGGCCCGTAGGGCCATCCGTACGGCTAAACGTGAATGTTGGGCATCTTATGTCTCGACAATTACGTCCGAAACCCCTCTGGCCCAGATCTGGAAGCGTATCCGCAAGATAGCGGGTAAGTTCGTTCCCGATGTTTCACCGGTCCTTCACCTCCATGATACTCTTGTGGCGGACCCGTTGCAGGTCGCTTCCGAACTGGGTTCCCACTTTTCTTCTGTTAGCTCTGGTCTTCATCTTCCCCAATCTTTCCTTCTTCGTAAACCTGTCCTTGAGTCTCGTCCTTTAGATTTCTGCACTCATCTTCAGCTTCCCTATAATGATCCCTTCTCTCTCTCTGAACTTCGTTCTGCCCTGGCCCTCTGCGGTTCTACGGCGGCGGGCTCCGATGGTATTCATTATGAGATGCTTCGCCATCTCCCTCCGAGCACGTCTCAGTATTTACTGAGTCTGTATAATCGGATCTGGGAGTCGTCGTCAGTCCCTGAGGACTGGCTCGATGCCGTTGTCCTCCCTGTTCGCAAACCAGGGTCTCTGGGTACTTCCCCTAAGGACTTTCGCCCTATTGCTCTCACAAGTTGTGTCTGCAAACTCTTTGAACGTATGGTTAACGTTCGTCTGATGTGGTTCCTGGAACACCATCACCTCCTCTACCCTTCTCAATTTGGTTTCCGCAAGTGCCGCAGCATGACAGATGTCCTGGTGAACTTGGAGGTCTATATACGTACTGCTTTTGCTGCGAAGACCTCCGTTGTTGCCGTCCTTTTTGACCTAGAAAAGGCTTACGACACCACTTGGCGTTATCATATCCTATCTCAACTTCATTCTTTTGGCCTTCGTGGTCATCTCCCTCTCTTTCTCCGCAGCTTCCTCTCTCGTCGTTCCTTTCGGGTGCGCCTTGGTACCGCTCTCTCTCCCCCTTTTCAGCAATACGAAGGTGTGCCCCAGGGTAGTGTTCTGAGCACTACTCTTTTTCTGGTTGCCCTCAATGGTCTTCTTTCCTCTCTTCCTTCTGGTGTCTTCTCCGCTCTCTATGTCGATGATCTTACCCTTTGTTGTCAGGGTGATGATTCGCCTCTCCTTCAACGCCGGCTTCAACTTGCGATTGATGCCGTGTCGTCTTGGGCCACAGGTCATGGCTTCAAGTTCTCTACTTCTAAGACTTGTGCCATGACTTTTACGCGGAAACGGGTTGTTCTTCGTCCCTCTTTGTCACTTTATGGTCATCCCCTTGAATACAAAGATTCCGCGAAGCTTTTGGGGTTATTCCTTGACACTCGTTTGTCTTGGTCTCCCCATATCTCTTACCTCCGTGTTGAGTGCTCTAAGTCCCTTACCCTCCTTCGGGTCTTGTCCCATACTTCTTGGGGGGCAGATAGGCGCACTCTCCTTGCTTTACATTCCTCTCTCGTCCTGTCTAAGCTCGATTATGGTTGCCCTGCTTACTCGTCTGCTTCTCCTTCTACTCTTCGCCGTCTTGATGCTTTGCACCATACTGGATTGCGCCTCAGTTCTGGTGCCTTTCGTTCGACTCCCGTCCTTAGCTTGTATGTTGACACTGGCTTCCTGTCTCTCCAGGACCGCCGTGATCGCTACTGTCTTCGGTATCTTGCGCGGTCCTTGCAACATCCTTCCTCTCGTCTCTGTCGTGCTTTAACTTTTACCCCTCCTGCGGTTCCTGTTCCTCTTCACCACCTCCCTCTTTCTGTCCGGTTATCTCGCCTGCAGGATTCTCTTTCCGTTCGTATTTCTGATGTTTCTCCTCGTGTTGTTCCTTCTTTGCCCCCGTGGAGGGTCCCTCTTCCGCGGTTTTGTACATCCTTGACTCGCATCACTAAAGCTTTTACCCCTCCTACAGTTCTAAAACGCCTTTTCCTCGAGCACTTTTCTTCTCACTCCCGCTCCGTTTCTGTCTTCACCGATGGGTCTAAGTCAGCGGACGGTGTTGGCTACTCTGTTGTTTTTCCTGATCGCACTTATATGTGTCGCTTGCCTCCGGAGACTAGCATCTTTACAGCGGAACTTTATGCTATTCTCTATGCTCTTCGTCTCCTGCTTTCTCGTTGTCAGTCTTCCTTTGTGGTTGTTGTTGACTCTCGTAGTGCCCTCATGGCTCTCGGGTGCTTTAATCCAGTTCATCCGGTAGTTGTCGAGATCCAGCATTGGCTGTTTCTCGTTCACAGTAAATTTAAGTCGGTTGAGTTTTGTTGGGTTCCCAGCCATATTGGCGTGTCTTTAAATGAGCGTGCGGATGCTGCCGCTAAGGAAGCTGTCCGCTCTTGTCCCATCTCTCGTAAAGGCATTCCGTATTCCGACTTTTACCCGGTTATCCATTCCTCAGTCCTTACCCGTTGGCAGGCTTCTTGGTTGTCTGTTACTGGTAACAAGCTACGTACTCTTAAATGTTGTGTTTCCTCGTGGCCGTCCTCCTTCCACCGTAACCGGCGGTGGGAAACAGCTTTAGCGAGGTTGCGTATTGGCCATACTCGCTTAACCCATGGTCACTTGATGGAGCGCCGCCCTGCTCCTTATTGTCCTAGTTGCATTGTCCCTCTTACGGTCGTGCATGTCCTTCTTGAATGTCCTGACTTCCAGGACGAGCGTGTGTCTTGCTTTCCGACCGCCCCTCGCGGTCACCTGTCCCTCGATAGAATTCTTGGTGACTCGGATACTTTTGATATCGTTCGCCTTATGCGTTTTTGTTCTCGTATTGGCATCCTTGGTGATATTTAGCGCCCTCTGATTATTTTGCGTATTTGATGGTGCTACATAGCCTTCCCGGTTTGGTGCCTTCTTTTGATAATTACTTACTTCCTTATGTTGTTATTCCTTATTATTTTGTATATTTTATGTATTTAGACAAAATATAGAGGAGATTGTCAGGTGGCAGCAGCCATAGGTGTACCCGCGAGTTAAGTCATTAGGGCGCTTGTGGTGGCCTTAATAGCAATGCCAGTAGCTAGCCATCAATCTTGAGGTTATCTTTAGATGATTTCGGGGCTTAGCGTCCCCGCTGCCCGGTCCTCGACCAGGCCTTCTTCTTGTAATACATCCCCAGGAAGCAGCCCGTAGCAGCTGCCTAACTCCCAGGTACTTATTTACTGATAGGTGAACAGGTTCATCAGGGTGAAAGAAAGTGGCCATTTATTTCAGCCTCCACCGGGGATCGAACCCGGAACCTCAGGATTACGAATCCGAAGCACTGTCCACTCGGCTGTCAGGCACCTTAAAACAACCCAAAGAGAGACCTTCGACATATTTTGATGAAAATCTGAATGAAACTAGACATTTTGGCCACAGATTGTGTGAAGGTGGTGGTGGTGGTGCTGGTGGGGGGGGGGTGGATTAGGGGAGTGCAGGTTAGTACGATAAGCATGATTCAGAATGATGGAAGGAGAAGGGCTCGTATGATCAATTGACTTAAGGGCCACCATCTACAGTGGCCTCGACGGGGACAGGACGGCGGCGCCTTGTCAAAGGTCAGCCTTCCTACTCCCCCCCCCCCTTATTTTTATTGAGGATTTGTCTTGTGTATATTGTGAACAAGAGGAATGACTCGGCATTTACGACTTGAGTGGTTGAGCGGGTTCATGGGTTAATCCCCAATATGAGAGGAACAGCACACCTATTTTCTGTGTTACATTGTGGCTTGTTGAGCTTGAAGCTGTTGTCCAGCCTGTCTATGTCAAATATTGCATTTTAGAGAAGTGGTCTGTATTAATAGCCTCCAATTTGGTCAGTATTATCATTTTTTTTTTTTTTTTTAATTTGTAATACTGACCAAGTTGGAGGTTATAAATACAA
>NW_025553433.1:0-60000 GCF_020424385.1 Procambarus clarkii
GACACATTCCTTCGAAACCCACGTGAAACCCTTAGGTTCTCTGACCAGTCAATGTCCGCAGGCCTGTAGGTGGTTGCCGGCATGGGAAATTGGACTCGATTTCCCCAAAGGGATTATTGAGTAAATATTGCAGATATAATACTTGGGAACCGTTCGTCTGGTCGACCCGGTGTTTATTCCATGGCAAGAGTGAGAGAGAGAGAGAGAGAGAGAGAGAGAGAGAGAGAGAGAGAGAGAGAGAGAGAGAGAGAGAGAGAGAGAGAGAGAGAGAGAGAGAGAGAGAGTCTGGCCTCAGGGATGCAGTTTATCCCCCGGGTTGATAGGATGGCTCTTCAACACGAGGCGGGATCACCGGTCGGAGGCTGAGTGTGAGAGGAGATGAAGGGCATCTCTCCAGAGATGATATTACGGGTTAGTTTAACAGGATGCTGGCAGATGACGAAATCACTTGGTAGATAAGATGGGTCACGGCACGTCCAAAACGACGTAAGGTCATAAGCTGAGCAGTGGAGTGAAATAAACAGAATGGAGAGAGAGAGAGAGAGAGAGAGAGAGAGAGAGAGAGAGAGAGAGAGAGAGAGAGAGAGAGAGAGAGAGAGAGAGAGAGAGAGAGAGAGAGAGAGAGAGAGAGAGAGAGAGAGAGAGAGAGAGAGAGAGAGAGAGAGAGAGAGAGAGAGAGAGAGAGAGAGAGAGAGAGAGAGAGAGAGAGAGAGAGAAAGAGAGAGAGAAAGAGAGAGAGAGAGAGAGATGGAGAGAGAGAAAAAACAAAGTGCCAGGGACAGAGAAGGCGAGGGACGGTAATGGGTGATGGGAGAATTGGCTAATGTATGGTGCCAGGCACAAGGACAAAGGGGTTGTGTCGTCACAGCTCCAACCATAGTCTGAAGCAATTTACAGAAACCTCTGGTATTTTGTTCATGAATGGAGGCCTGGTCGACGACCGGGCCGCGGGGACGCTAAGCCCCGGAAGCACCTCAAGGTAGGTAACCAAGGTAACTCGCCGAATATATTCAAGTGATCAGGATATTTGAAATATATTCAAGTAAACTGAAATATATTCAAGTGAACTGAAATATATTCAAGTGAACTTGAAAATATTCAAGTGAACTTGAAAATATTCAAGTGATCAGCTGGATTTTTTTTATTTATATTATTATTTGTAGAATTTTCTATTTTTGTCCTTTTCTTCTTGCATGTTCCTCTGAACATTGTGTCCGTGGTACTTCCAAGGTCAGTGTGACTTAAAGGGTAAGGGTGACTTAAAGGGTAAGGGTGACTTAAAGGGTAAGGGTGACTTAAGCGGTAAGTGTAACTTTTGGGGGTAAGTGTGATTTATGTATAAGTGTAACTTTTGGGGGTAAGTGTGATTTATGTATAAGTGTGATTTATGTATAAGTACGATTTATGAATAAGTGTGACTTATGTATAAGTGTGACTTATGTATAAGTGTGACTTATGTATAAGTGCGACTTAGGAAGTAAGTGCGGCTTATGTATAAAAGTGGCTTATGTTTAAGTCTGTCTTATGTATGAGTGAGTCTTGACAAACGTGTCTCTGGGTTAAGTATGCATCTGGATAAGTATGAATTCTGGATAAGTATGTATGACTCCTAGAAAGATACAAGCATATGAATACAGCGAAAATGCAAAAGATCTAAATAGGCCCATCTGACAGCGCTTCAATATGTATATTTACCCAGCCCTCATGAGTATAAATAACGCACGCTTGACACACACCAAGGAACCCATGTATAATTTGGCCATACATATGTGGGTTTATTTTATTCCATCTAGTCAATTGATATTGTATATTCCATTCCTGGGCCTAACGAAAAATCATTTTAGGCAAGTTACTTTATTTTTAATTATATAGAATAACATAAAACTATATAAGTTTCATGTTATTCACCGCTGGACTGGCTTGATATGACCCCGTGGACGATCTATCTTCCTTGTTCAGGTCAGCCCAAACAGCCCAAGAGACACTAGAACTGGCACTGAGTTTTCTTGTTCCAACTTTCCCATGATTCGTAAAATGGTATTCCCTCGTAATCCCTGTTTCTTGGCTGCTTTCCTAAGTGGTGTGATTCTGGGTATGTGCAAGTCTCATTTTAATTATATATTTTTATATTTTTTTAAATAGGGTTATTGATTTATGGGACAAATTAGAGTACTGGGTAATATAATAGACGAGGAACCGCAAGACTGCTCCAAGTGAAGGTTATATATACACGAATGAACAAATCCACAAGGGCCTTGATGAGGGTTCGAACTTACGTTCGAGAGGATCCCAGGCGCGCCTTATATACGAATGAGTCTGGGTGGTTATGTATAAAACCTGGCAATAAGGATTCTGCTGGTTCTGCAAATACGGATAAAAACACATTCAATATAGCAGTTTCCCAAAACTTGACCATAATGTAGGAATTTCAGCCAAAAAGTTTAAAAGTTTGGGGATATTTTTTTAGTAAACAAAATTGAATATCTATAAACTTTACTTCAGCATTTGAGACAAAAAACACGATTTTTGTTACTACTTTAGATCATTCTTTTGATTCATCAGTGATGAAGTAAAAATGTACTTTTAATTGCTCCATTATAATTTAATTGTCAGCAGGAGCTAATGCTACCTTCCTTGGAACGTCCTGGAACACAGGCAACACAAGTGCAGGCTAAGGAACAGGCAGCACGTCTGGTTAGTCTCTCAACAATTAATGGTTCCTCATTAAAAAGTGCAAAATACTACACTAAACTCAAGCTCAGAAACGAGTTTTAATCTCAATTCTTGTGTCCATCGAAGATAAAAAGAGTTAAAAAATAATGTTAATTTTCTTTAAAATATTAAAGAATGCCAAGAGCACTTAATAAGACGGGGGGTTGTGAGTGAAGGACCCATGATAGTACGGGGTTGTGAGTGAAGGACCCATGATAGTACGGGGTTGTGAGTGAAGGACCCATGATAGTACGGGGTTGTGAGTGAAGGACCCATGATAGTACGGGGTTGTGAGTGAAGGACCCTTGATAGGACCGAGTTGTGAGTGAAGGACCCATGATAGTACGGGGTTGTGAGTGAAGGACCCATGAGTGCCTCCTGCTTGCTCCACGTGTTCATGACTCGTGCACTGGCGAACTGTTTCACCTCGTCTCTCCTTATTATGAGTTATCAGTTCCCGCCTGAGTCTTCGCGTTCTGTTCCCATCTTTAATACTATATCTCCTTGTTCACTTGGTCCTTGTGCGTGTGTGTGTGTGTGTGTGTGTGTGTGTGTGTGTGTGTGTGTGTGTGTGTGTGTGTGTGTGTGTGTGTGTGTAATCACCTAATTGTGCTTGTGGAGGTTGAGCTCTGCACTTTTGGCCCGCCTCTCAAATGTCAATCAAACAACTGTTACTAACTACTAATTTTTTTATCTTCCCCCCCTCCCCCACACACACACCCAGGAAGCAGCCCGTGACAGCTGTCTAACTCCCAAGTACCTATTTACTGCTAGGGAAAAGGAGAATCAGGGTTAAAGAAACTCTGGCTATTTTTTTCTCCCCGGCGCAGGGAATCGAACCCGGGCCACAGGATTACTTGTCCAGCGTGCTATCCACACAACTACCGGCACCCGTCTGTGTGTATGTGTGTGTGTGTGTGTACTCACCTAGTTCTCACCTAGTTGTACTCACCTATGTGTATGTGTGTGTGTGTGTGTGTGTGTTTAATTACATAATTATCCACAGTACTTATGACAATCAAATTCAGAAAGAAAAACTCGTTATTAAGATCCTAGAAATTATAATGATACCATTTTTCAGCTGGTTACTCCTACTGTAAAACACAATACAAATACTATCATAGTTTTACAATATTATTATATTAGGTTCTCCTGATGCTTGTCTCAATCAGAAATATCCATATTACACAACAAATACAAAAAAATGTCTGCACTATCTTACGTAAACTCGACGGAAGGAAAAAAAAAAAAATATATATATATATATATATATATATATATATATATATATATATATATATATATATATATATATATATATATATATATATATATATATCCAATATGATTAAGACAACAGCCTCCAGTAAAAAATAATTGCAGTCGAGCCAATCAGCTGCTTATGTAAATAACGGAACGCATCAGCTGATTATGTAAACAAAAGTTATTAGCCCCGCCTTCTTGGGCCGGTGGCGAAGATCAACACACACTGCTACCTCCGTTTTCTGTCATGCTGTTGACCAACCGGTGCGTCCTCTTAACTTTGTCGGCTTTGTTTACAGCTATGAAACACTTTATGAGCATCGAAACTTCCCAATCAAATGTTATTATTGTTATAAATGGCCTCCAAGTGCCTTGGAGTTCACACACTGTTTAATAAACGTAAACAAAGCCGCCAAAGATTCAGAAGAGATGTATATACGGGTTTGTAAGTTCTTGCGTAACTGCTTTGATGAATCCGGCCCCCTGGCGGCGTCCATGGAGAGGACGGGGGGGGGGGGGGGACAAGGATCAATCTACCAGCCATCCTTTTAATCTTCTTATGAGAGTGATAGTCGTGCACTTATGCCATATGCAGAGTCACGACCTGAGCCTGATATTTGTCCGCAAAAAGAGCATAATTGGGCGGCTTGTTGCTACTTGAGTATTATTAAAGGTATATAAATAAACACTAGCTGAGGATTAGAGTCAGCCGGCGACATTGGCTCGTTTGTAACCCCGGGTTCGCTGGCATTCCTGGAACGGGCTAAAACTCCCTTTGGGTATAACATAGTGGACGGAAAAAGTTCTCACGTGCGGGTTTTTTGTTTTATATAAATATCGTGTCTCTCGGGCGGCTGTCGAAGGTCTTGTTTATTGGAGGGTTTTTCACCACAAGTTGTGTTGTCGTTAAGTATATTGGGGACATTTTTATGATAGATATATTTCCACGACACTCTTCTTTATTTTCTAGTAGGTCTAGTTTTTTGGGGTCAGGGTTGGTCTTAGACTGGTGATAAATTTTAGGAAGTGGAGAAAATTCAACTAAAACTAATTAATATAGTCAAGTGAAATTAATCGAATGCACTTTTCTCTCTCGTGAATTTCCTAGTGACCATATTCCATAATTTTTCAATCATATACACAAGATTTCAGAGAGTCTGTTCCAAGAGGCAGTCAAGAGGTGGTCAAGAGGCGGTCAAGAGCCTCTTTACCTTCCCGCCAGTCACTCAGGACAAGCGTTCCGTTCATCGTGTTCCACCGATCAGTCGATACGTTCCATTTGTTTCGTTACCAATAACACAAGTTCCTTAGGCTGTTATCCGCCAGGAGCAGCTAATTTCTGATCACCTTCCTGTAAACATGCTTCTCCCACATATTGTTAACATTAATAATGGCCAACAGCGCCAGAACATCTAACATCACCTACCCTAGACCTTGTTATACGTAAAACATCAATGAATATTAATTTATTGTTTAGGAAGTTCAGTTTTGAACTGTGGAATAATTCATCTTGGAAAAAATTACGAAATTATTTTTAACAACAGGCCGAAGACATTTATAGACTTGCAATATTTTAATTTGTAGCAATGACTGACTTAAAATAAGTTGTACAAACACGATAAATTCAGTTGGTTGTTATAGGAATATTATTCAAAATTAAATATTTAAAGTAGGTTTATTCGATTTTCAAAAACTCTATATATATATATATATATATATATATATATATATATATATTAAAACTCTTTCTAAAGATCCAAATGAATTATCTTGCTTAAAACGTAATATTCATTTTAATTTCAAAACATTTAGAATATTCATAGATATGAGGATTAATTTAATTAATTATAAACAAATTCAATTCAATAATTCAACCAATTACACAAAAATAAAAATAATAATAATAATTAAAATCAAATCGCCTAAACCAATCTTTAATTTAAATATTTAATACATTTACTCCATCTTTATTCGAATTTTTGAATAAGTTTGTTATATAACGGTAACCAGGTGTGTAACACTGAGGGACGGTTACCAGGTGTGTTACACTGAGGGACGGTTACCAGGTGTGTAACACTGAGGGACGGTTACCAGGTGTGTTACACTGAGGGACGGTTACCAGGTGTGTAACACTGAGGGACGGTTATCAGGTGTGTAACACTGAGGGACGGTTACCAGGTGTGTTACACTGAGGGACGGTTATCAGGTGTGTAACACTGAGGGACGGTTACCAGGTGCGTTACACTGAGGGAAGGTCACCAGGTGTGTAACACTGACGGATGGTCACCAGGTGTGTAACACTGATGGACGGTTACCAGGTGTGTTACACTGAGGGACGGTTACCAGGTGTGTAACACTGAGGGACGGTTACCAGGTGTGTTACACTGAGGGACGGTTACCAGGTGTGTTACACTGAGGGACGGTCACCAGGTGTGTAACACTGACGGATGGTCACCAGGTGTGTAACACTGAGGGACGGTTACCAGGTGTGTTACACTGAGGGACGGTTACCAGGTGTGTAACACTGAGGGACGGTTACCAGGTGTGTTACACTGAGGGACGGTTACCAGGTGTGTTACACTGAGGGACGGTCACCAGGTGTGTAACACTGACGGATGGTCACCAGGTGTGTAACACTGAGGGACGGTCACCAGGTGTGTAACATTGACGGACGGTCACCAGGTGTGTAACATTGACGGACGGTCACCAGGTGTGTAACACTGACGGACGGTCACCAGGTGTGTAACACTGACGGACGGTCACCAGGTGTGTAACACTGAGGGACGGTCACCAGGTGTGTAACACTGAGGGACGGTCACCAGGTGTGTAACACTGACGGATGGTCACCAGGTGTGTAACACTGACGGACGGTCACCAGGTGTGTAACACTGAGGTATAACATTTATATTTATAATAATACATATATGTTTTGCTTCTGAGTTGTACTGGATTTTATGTGACTATTGAGAGCTTCTTAATAATAATAATAATATTAATTAATATTATTATTATTATTATATGAAACCCAGTTTGCATTGCTTGTGAGCATGTGTGGCTGAGTGGGTTTTGGGCTTATTCTTGGGAGTGCCCAGTGTTCAGGTTCGAATCCTAATCATGGATTCTACTGATTTTCTCATTGATACATCACGTTAATTTGATCTCTATGTGCATTATTATTTTTATTATTAATATTATTAAATATAAACTACAAGCCTAAATAAGCAAACATTTACGAACACAATTTACATTATAATTAATAAAATCATTAACATCATATCTCCGAAACAATTTCCTGTGGAATTCCTATCCAATAATGTAATTCAAATCAAAGTTAAGACTGTACGGAATATTAAGATAACTATTTCCTTAAACACGTCGACCTCTCAACAGTAACAATTGCTTGCTAAACCTCCCATTAGAGAACTAACCGTCCAGCTCCTGGTCCCCACCTGGCCACGACAGCCAGCCAGCACCTTAGACCAAACACTGGCTTAATTGGTCGCCCATAAAGCCACCTCCGTCCAACCTTCCTGTCCCAACTGGAGATAGAGATTTGTGAATCCTGCTGATCTGGTCGGCTCTGTCGCTCAATTATGGCTCACTTGCCCAAGGGGTTCCACGGGACCCAATTACCTCCAAAAACAATTAACAGTGGGCCTCGGAATCAGGCTAATATTTGTTTTCCCTTTCTGCTCCTCCTGTTGCGAGCGAGTTGTGCTGTTGCTTGGCATTTGGGAACTTTTAGCTTATCATTCAGCTTGAACTTTTCAAGATTTCAATTAAGTTCGCTCGTAAAGACATGGGTTATCTTGAGGTTATCTTGAGATGATTTCGGGGCTTTAGTGTCCCCGCGGCCCGGTCCTCGACCAGGCTTCCACCCCCAGGAAGCAGCCCGTTACAGCTGACTAACTCCCAGGTACCTATTTACTGCTAGGTAACAGGGGCATTCAGGGGTGAAAGAAATTTTGCCCATTTGTTTCTGCCTCGTGCGGGAATCGAACCCGCGCCACAGAATTACGAGTCCTGCGCGCTATCCACCAGGCTACGAGGCCCCCCTCGTGGGCATCACAGAGGAATGTTTAACAACAAATAAGACACAAGAGGACAGAGAGGGGGAACGATTCAAAGCGCGGAGGATAATACTAATCGATCACATAACTAGGAGAAATAATTAGATCTAATATTAACCTTTGAGAAAGATAATACTGGTAGACAAACTTAGGATGCGGGTAGATAATGAGTCAGACAAAAATGCTGACAAAGACGCTGGTAGACAATGACGCTGGTAGACAATGACGCTGGTAGACAATGATGCTGGTAGACAATGACGCTGGTATACAAAGACGCTGGTAGACAATGACGCTGGTAGACAATGACGCTGGTAGACAATGACGCTGGTAGACAATGACGCTGGCAGACAAAGACGCTGGTAGACAATGACGCTGGCAGACAATGACGCTGGTAGACAATGACGCTGGTAGACAATGACGCTGGTAGACAATGACGCTGGCAGACAATGACGCTGGCAGACAATGACGCTGGTAGACAATGACGCTGGTAGACAATGACGCTGGTAGACAATGACGCTGGTAGACAATGACGCTGGTAGACAATGACGCTGGTAGACAATGACGCTGGTAGACAATGACGCTGGTAGACAATGACGCTGGTAGACAATGACGCTGGCAGACAATGACGCTGGTAGACAATGACGCTGGCAGACAATGACGCTGGTAGACAATGACGCTGGTAGACAATGACGCTGGTAGACAATGACGCTGGCAGACAAAGACGCTGGTAGACAATGACGCTGGTAGACAATGACGCTGGCAGACAATGACGTTGGTAGACAATGACGTTGGCAGACAATGATGCTGGTAGACAATGATGCTGGTAGACAATGACGCTGGTAGACAATGACGTTGGTAGACAATGACGCTGGTAGACAATGACGCTGGTAGACAAAGACGCTGGTAGACAATGACGCTGGTAGACAATGACGCTGGCAGACAATGACGTTGGTAGACAATGACGCTGGTAGACAATGACGCTGGCAGACAATGACGTTGGTAGACAATGACGTTGGCAGACAATGATGCTGGTAGACAATGACGCTGGTAGACAATGACGCTGGTAGACAATGATGCTGGTAGACAATGACGCTGGTAGACAATGACGCTGGTAGACAATGACGCTGGCAGACAATGACGCTGGCAGACAATGACGTTGGTAGACAATGACGCTGGTAGACAATGACGTTGGTAGACAATGACGCTGGTAGACAATGACGTTGGTAGACAATGACGCTGGTAGACAATGACGCTGGTAGACAATGACGCTGGTAGACAATGACGCTGGTAGATAATGACGCTGGTAGACAATGACGCTGGTAGACAATGATGCTGGTAGACAATGACGCTGGTAGACAATGACGCTGGTAGACAATGACGCTGGTAGACAATGACGCTGGTAGACAATGACGCTGGTAGACAATGACGCTGGTAGACAATGACGCTGGCAGACAATGACGCTGGCAGACAATGACGTTGGCAGACAATGACGTTGGCAGACAAAGAAACAGACATAGACCAAGACGCTGACTGATAAAGATCTCTCCTCATTGCAATCTTGTGGGTTTCTAAGCTCTAAATATTTACAAAATATGAGAAACACGGACAACTCATGCACGGAGGTGAGACACGTGTACGTGCCACAAGGACACACACATGTGTGTGTGTGTCCTTGTATCCTCAAAATAGGATGTGAGACACAAGGCAGGAGAGAGAACAGGATGAGAGACACAAAGCAGGAGAGAGAACAGGATGAGACACAAGCCTCACAGAAGACCAGTGCACTAAAGCGTCTGCAATACCCGGGAGAGCTCCCTCTTCAACAGAAAGAGTACCTAATCAACGGGAAACAGAGAACGACAATGAGAAATTAAACAAACGGTTAATTAGATGTAACGCAGCGTAACCCTAAGTACCTCTTGTGTTCATGACGTAAGTAGATAACCTTCCGAGAGAGAGAGACTGAGAGAGAGAGAGAGAGAGAGAGAGAGAGAGAGAGAGAGAGAGAGAGAGAGAGAGAGAGAGAGAGAGAGAGAGAGAGAGAGAGAGAGAGAGAGAGAGAGAGAGGAGAGAGAGAGAGAGAGAGAGAGAGAGAGAGAGAGAGAGAGAGAGAGAGAGAGAGAGAGAGAGAGAGAGAGAGAGAGAGAGACTTACACTTGACAAAGGCGGCAAATAAATACAAACTTACGGAACGAGTTGAAACGATGGCTTACAGGGAGGAATAATTTCCATAATTCTTTTCCCTGTCGCATTCTGGTTTATGGGACAATTTTACCTGAGGTCAGATTCACGAAGCAGTTACGCAAGTACTTACGAACGTGTACAATCTTTCCTCAATCTTTGACGGCTTTGGTTACATTTATTAAACAGTTTACAAGCATGAAAACCTCCCAATCAACTGTTGTTATTGTTATAAACAGCCTCCTGGTGCTTGGGAGCTCATTAACTGTTTAATAATTGTAAACAAAGCCGCCAAAGATTGAGAAAAGATGTACAGGTTCGTAAGTGCTTGCGTAATTACTTCGTGAATCTGACCCCTGGTCTCTATTATAATGTGTTTCATTAGAAGACATTCAAGCCGCAGACTGTATCTTGGTTGAAATCTGCCCTCCTTTAACATTAGCATAAACAGATACTTCCACAACCAAAATATATTGAGGATAAGCGGAGCGCCAGAGGGCTCCGGAGGTGAGCGGTGGAGCGCCGGGTCGCCCTCTTACCTGCTCAGGCCACTCAGGTAAACTAACACCTCTATGACAGATCGTCAGCGGCCTATACAGTTCGCCGCGGTTACGTCTCGAATTGCGGTAGTTACCGGAGCCAAATGACTTAATTCGTGGTAGAGGATGGAAAACAAGGAGGAGGAGAGGGGGAGGGGAGGGAAGATAAGTGAGGAGAGATAGCGAGAACTCTTAGATAAAGAGAGATAAATCTACCATCTCCCGCCTCCACCCCCCTCCAATGAGCCAGTAAGCTAGACAAACAAGTGTAATGTTGAGTGGTTGACTGGCTGAGTGGTTGACTGGCTGAGTGGTTGTCTGGCTGAGTAGTTGACGCTTCGCTGAGTGGTGAATGCTTCGCTGAGTGGTTGACTGCTTCGCTGAGTAGTTGATGCGTCGCTGAGTGGTGACTGCCTCGCTGAGTGGTTGACTGCCTCGCTGAGTGGTTGACTGCTTCGCTGAGTAGTTGACTGCGTCGCTGAGTGGTTGACTGCCTCGCTGAGTGGTTGACTGCCTCGCTGAGTGGTTGACTGCCTCGCTGAGTGATTGGCTGCTTCGCTGAGTGATTGACTGCCTTGCTGAGTAATTGATTGCTTCGCTGAGTAGTTGACTGCCTCGCTGAGTGATGGCTGCTCGCTGAGTGATTGACTGCCTCGCTGAGTGATTGACTGTCTCGCTGAGTGATTGACTGCCTCGCTGAGTAGTTGACTGCCTCACTGAGTGATTGACTGCCTCGCTGAGTAGTTGACTGCCTCACTGAGAGTGATTGACTGCCTCGCTGAGTAGTTGACTGGTTGACTGGCTGAGTGGTTGACTGGCTGAGTGGTTGACTGGCTGAGTGGTTGACTGGCTGAGTGGTTGTCTGGCTGAGTGGTTGACTGGCTGAGTGGTTGTCTGGCTGAGTGGTTGACTGGCTGAGTGGTTGTCTGGCTGAGTGGTGACTGGCTGAGTGGTTGACTGGCTGAGTGGTTGACTGGCTGAGTGGTTGACTGGCTGAGTGGTTGACTGGTTGAGTGGTTGACTGGCTGAGTGGTTGACTGGCTGAGTGGTTGACTGGCTGAGTGGTTGACTGGCTGAGTGGTTGACTGGCTGAGTGGTTGACTGGCTGAGTGGTTGACTGGCTGAGTGGTTGACTGGCTGAGTGTTGACTGGCTGAGTGGTTGGCTGGCTGAGTGGTTGGCTGGCTGAGTGGTTGACTGGCTGAGTGGTTGGCTGGCTGAGTGGTTGACTGGCTGAGTGGTTGACTGGCTGAGTGGTTGTCTGGCTGAGTGGTTGACTGGCTGAGTGGTTGACTGGCTGAGTGGTTGACTGGCTGAGTGGTTGTCTGGCTGAGTGGTTGACTGGCTGAGTGGTTGTCTGGCTGAGTGGTTGACTGGCTGAGTGGTTGTCTGGCTGAGTGGTTGACTGGCTGAGTGGTTGACTGGCTGAGTGGTTGACTGGCTGAGTGGTTGACTGGCTGAGTGGTTGACTGGCTGAGTGGTTGACTGGCTGAGTGGTTGACTGGCTGAGTGGTTGACTGGCTGAGTGGTTGACTGGCTGAGTGGTTGTCTGGCTGAGTGGTTGACTGGCTGAGTGGTTGACTGGCTGAGTGGTTGACTGGCTGAGTGGTTGACTGGCTGAGTGGTTGACTGGCTGAGTGGTTGACTGGCTGAGTGGTTGACTGGCTGAGTGGTTGACTGGCTGAGTGGTTGACTGGCTGAGTGGTTGTCTGGCTGAGTGGTTGACTGGCTGAGTGGTTGTCTGGCTGAGTGGTTGACTGGCTGAGTGGTTGTCTGGCTGAGTGGTTGACTGGCTGAGTGGTTGACTGGCTGAGTGGTTGACTGGCTGAGTGGTTGACTGGCTGAGTGGTTGACTGGTTGAGTGGTTGACTGGCTGAGTGGTTGACTGGCTGAGTGGTTGACTGGCTGAGTGGTTGACTGGCTGAGTGGTTGACTGGCTGAGTGGTTGACTGGCTGAGTGGTTGACTGGCTGAGTGGTTGACTGGCTGAGTGGTGACTGGCTGAGTGGTTGGCTGGCTGAGTGGTTGGCTGGCTGAGTGGTTGTCTGGCTGAGTGGTTGCTGGCTGGTTGAGTGGTGGTTGACTGGCTGGCTGAGTGGTTGACTGGCTGAGTGGTTGACTGGCTGAGTGGTTGACTGGCTGAGTGGTTGACTGGCTGAGTGGTTGACTGGCTGAGTGGTTGACTGGCTGAGTGGTTGACTGGCTGAGTGGTTGACTGGCTGAGTGGTTGACTGGCTGAGTGGTTGACTGGCTGAGTGGTTGACTGGCTGAGTGGTTGACTGGCTGAGTGGTTGACTGGCTGAGTGGTTGACTGGCTGAGTGGTTGACTGGCTGAGTGGTTGTCTGGCTGAGTGGTTGACTGGCTGAGTGGTTGACTGGCTGAGTGAGTGGTGACTGGCTGAGTGGTTGTCTGGCTGAGTGGTTGACTGGCTGAGTGGTTGTCTGGCTGAGTGGTTGTCTGGCTGAGTGGTGTCTGGCTGAGTGGTTGACTGGCTGAGTGGTTGTCTGGCTGAGTGGTTGACTGGCTGAGTGGTGACTGGCTGAGTGGTGACTGGCTGAGTGGTTGTCTGGCTGAGTGGTTGACTGGCTGAGTGGTTGACTGGCTGAGTGGTTGTCTGGCTGAGTGGTTGACTGGCTGAGTGGTTGACTGGCTGAGTGGTTGACTGGCTGAGTGGTTGACTGGCTGAGTGGTTGACTGGCTGGGTGGTTGACTGGCTGGGTGGTTGACTGGCTGAGTGGTTGACTGGCTGAGTGGTTGTCTGGCTGAGTGGTTGTCTGGTTGAGTGGTTGACTGGCTGAGTGGTTGACTGGCTGAGTGGTTGACTGGCTGAGTGGTTGACTGGCTGAGTGGTTGACTGGCTGAGTGGTTGACTGGCTGAGTGGTTGAGTGGTTGTCTGGCTGAGTGGTTGACTGGCTGAGTGGTTGACTGGCTGAGTGGTTGACTGGTCTGGTTGAGTGGTTGACTGGCTGAGTGGTTGTCTGGCTGAGTGGTGACTGGCTGAGTGGTTGACTGGCTGAGTGGTTGACTGGCTGAGTGGTTGTTGACTGGCTGAGTGGTTGACTGGCTGAGTGGTTGACTGGCTGAGTGGTTGTCTGGCTGAGTGGTTGACTGGCTGAGTGGTTGACTGGCTGAGTGGTTGACTGGCTGAGTGGTTGTCTGGCTGAGTGGTTGACTGGCTGAGTGGTTGACTGGCTGAGTGGTTGACTGGCTGAGTGGTTGACTGGCTGAGTGGTTGACTGGCTGAGTGGTTGACTGGCTGAGTGGTTGTCTGGCTGAGTGGTTGTCTGGCTGAGTGGTTGTCTGGCTGAGTGGTTGTCTGGCTGAGTGGTTGTCTGGCTGAGTGGTTGTCTGGCTGAGTGGTTGTCTGGCTGAGTGGTTGACTGGCTGAGTGGTTGTCTGGCTGAGTGGTTGACTGGCTGAGTGGTTGACTGGCTGAGTGGTTAACTGGCTGAGTGGTTGTCTGGCTGAGTGGTTGACTGGCTGAGTGGTTGACTGGCTGAGTGGTTGGCTGGCTGAGTGGTTGACTGGCTGAGTGGTTGACTGGCTGAGTGGTTGTCTGGCTGAGTGGTTGTCTGGCTGAGTGGTTGACTGGCTGAGTGGTTGGCTGGCTGAGTGGTTGACTGGCTGAGTGGTTGTCTGGCTGAGTGGTTGTCTGGCTGAGTGGTTGACTGGCTGAGTGGTTGACTGGCTGAGTGGTTGACTGGCTGAGTGGTTGACTGGCTGAGTGGTTGACTGGCTGAGTGGTTGTCTGGCTGAGTGGTTGACTGGCTGAGTGGTTGACTGGCTGAGTGGTTGTCTGGCTGAGTGGTTGACTGGCTGAGTGGTTGTCTGGCTGAGTGGTTGTCTGGCTGAGTGGTTGTCTGGCTGAGTGGTTGACTGGCTGAGTGGTTGACTGGCTGAGTGGTTGACTGGCTGAGTGGTTGACTGGCTGAGTGGTTGTCTGGCTGAGTGGTTGACTGGCTGAGTGGTTGTCTGGCTGAGTGGTTGACTGGCTGAGTGGTTGTCTGGCTGAGTGGTTGACTGGCTGAGTGGTTGTCTGGCTGAGTGGTTGACTGGCTGAGTGGTTGTCTGGCTGAGTGGTTGACTGGCTGAGTGGTTGACTGGCTGAGTGGTTGACTGGCTGAGTGGTTGACTGGCTGAGTGGTTGACTGGCTGAGTGGTTGACTGGCTGAGTGGTTGGCTCGGCTTATTTCCAAGTTTCGCTCATGTTTGCGCCTCCAAAGGATACCTG
Source organism: Procambarus clarkii (assembly GCF_020424385.1). NCBI lineage: Eukaryota > Metazoa > Arthropoda > Malacostraca > Decapoda > Cambaridae > Procambarus > Procambarus clarkii. The sequence goes on from NW_025553433.1 coordinate 14,997, forward strand.
ATCAACCAGGCTGTGACTCATACGTCAGGCTGCGAGCAGCTGCGTCTAACAGCCTGGTTGATCAGTCCAGCAACCAGGAGGCCTGGTCGACGACCGGGCCGCGGGGACACTAAGCCCCGGAAGCACCTCAAGGTAAGGTCTGTGAGTGGAGGGAAAGGCAGCCCGTTCTCATCAACATAGGTCATATGCTCGTTAATCTAGCCACCAAACCCCCGTGTTTGTGAATGAAAAATGGTTGACGTGCGACCCATAACTGATGATGCTCGAACATTTTATGGATAATGCTTCGCTGGTGAAGCATTTATATTGTAAATGTAAATCCTTCTGAAGGATTTATGCTGGTGAAGCATTTACATTGTAAATGCTGCATTCGAAGACATTCAAGCAGCAGACTGTATCTTGGTTGAAATCTACCCTCCTGGTGTAGAAAAGCTGGTGAAGCATTTACATTGTAAATGCTTCACCAGCATTTATCAGGACCAAAGAGCCGAAGCTCAACCTCCGCAAGCACAACTAGGCGAGTACACGTCGAAAAGTAAAAAAACCACGACGTTTCGGTCAGTCTTGGACCATTATTTGGTATGATAGAAGACAGAAAGGAAAAGGCATATTACAATAAAAATATAAAATAATATAATAAAATGCTGAAGCATATGCGTTATAAATGCTTCACCACGTACCACAAATTCAAATAATCGAACAGAACCTAAACACCTAACCTACGCCCACATAGACCTTTAATATATAATAATAATAATAATATAATAATGCGAACAAACGTATTTTTACCATAAAATACGTTAAAACTGATGAACGCGTCTTGAGGGGGGGGGGGGGACGGCCGCAGTTTTAACGAGCCTCGCCTGCGGAAGGCCTCGGGAAAGGAGGAGGAATATAAGGAGAAGAGAAGAAAGGTTAGAGGCAGAGGTCTGAGAAGATGAGGTAAGTTACAGTGAAGGATAGAATAGAGTTGAAACCTACAAATGGGCACCTCTATACTTGCCTATCGATGACAAGGGGGAAGATTATGTGCGCTAATGGAGGCTTTTGGAGCGCTTATGTGTCCATTTAGCTCCGTTTATTATGCCTCCGCTTATCTCCGTCTCCTTATCTTCGTGTTTATCGCACTCTATATAGCCGCCTGGAGACGGGAGCCACAGAGAAGTCTGCACGAGCAGGGACGGCAGTTTTGAAGCATTGAGAAGGACAGGATGGCAGGCAGACCAGCAGACAGCGAGGCATGCAGACAGCAGGCTGTGGTGAGCACCCTGCAGACGTCAAGCACTAGGCAGGTCAGTGGTCAGAAATGGGTTTTGGTAGGCAGGCAGACAGACTATATAGCTTGATGGATAGGTGAGAGACGGATAGGTACTGACACTAATGATGGGCAGGCTTAACACAGCAGACACTTGTCGAACAAATATTAAGATAAACAAACTAGGCCAGAAAACAGGCAAGCAGACATACACGCAGACAGGCCTGCATGCAGACGAGCATTAAGCAGGTAGGACAGGCAGACGCTTAGACAGTAATTGAGACAGAGAGTTTTAACACTTGGTATCACCTGATCTCTGACTGTTTCGTCAAGTTGGTGTTGGTTTTGACCTGCCCTTAAGGACCTCCCTGGCCTCATCTGCCTGCGCCCCTTAGCCTAAGGGCCTATTATAATGCCTCCCAGCTTACCCACCTGCCCTTAAATGGCCAATTGCCTTTCTCTTAAATGCTCTCAATACAAGATTTACCTCAACTGGCCCATATGTTGCCGCCGTTTAATTAACCTAAGTAGGGAGAGAGGGAGAGAGAATATATATATATATATATATATATATATATATATATATATATATATATATATATATATATATATATATATATATATATATATATTTATTGGTGTATACTGGCAGCAGGTTTTCTTTCAAACATGTTTCATTGAATATGACCGCATATTCTGTATTTATTATTTTCTGGTTTAGGGCTTCTATCCCTCTAACTATTTTCTTAGCATCAGGGCTTAATTGAAATAGGAGTTCTCCAAAACTCATTTTCGTACTTTTAAGGTGAAGAAAAGAAGTGATTTACTATAGAGTGTATTACACTTATTTATATAATTTACACAACGTTTCGAACCTCCATGGTTCATTCTCAAGTGAACAGATCTTACAATACTAGTTGATTTTATACCCGCACTGGGTCAGGTGATAATACAATAAAGGTGAAAACATGAGGGGATACATAAGGGATAAATGTGAGGTGAAACATAGAGGCTGCAGAAGGCTTATTGGCCCATACGAGGCATCTCCTATCTAAACACAAAGATTAATCCAGTGTAATTGGCCTATTATGTTGGACATTGTCTTCTGTGTTGGCATCGATATGTTCTTGTCTTGTCCTAACTCTCATGGTGGGTAGAGTAAATAGTTCCGTGATTTGGGTGTTCATGGTAGGTCGCTCTATTCTTATGTGAATTGCCTCAAGAATTTGTAATCTTCTTGCATCTTGGGTTTTGTCTATTATGCAAGTATTCTTGTTCAACATTTCTCTTGTTAGAGTAATGTCATGGGCTTGTCTCATGTGATTCCTAGGGGCACCGGATTGAAGATGGCATGTCAAACGCCTCGTCAGCTTGGTCGACGTCATACCTATGTACTTACATTGAAGGTTACATCCTTCGTGGGGGCAAGTGTACATGTATACAACGCTTGACTGCTGTAGAGGGTTCTCCGTCGGCTTCGGGCTGTTTTTGATAAATAGTTCGGAAGTCTTCTTGGTTTTGTAGAATATTATCAGGTTTATGTTTTGGTTAGGAGTAGTGCTTTAACTATATATATATATATATATATATATATATGTGTGTATATCACGAAAATAAACACGTGATTAAGAATGTGACAATGTCAGATCACGGAGGAAAAATTAAACAGGAATTGCCTTAAGTACTTTCGTATATTAAATGACCTTCTGAAGATGTATTTAATATACGAAAGTACTTAAGGAAATTCCTGTTTCTTTTTTCCTCCGTGGTCTGACATGTCATATATATATATATATATATATATATATATATATATATATATATATATATATATATATATATATATATATATATATATATATATTATATATATAATCACCCTATTCCATGTCCGCCATTTTGTTTGGGCCTGTGGGTGTCACGCTTCCGGTAGTGCATTATGGACTAACGCCAGCCACGCCTACCACGACGCTCATTGGTCCACTCGTTGTTTACACGCAGCTGACTGGCCCACACTTTGTTTGCCTTCTTCCCATTGGCTCACATTTTGTTTACCCACCCAACATGGGCCCCGATGCTGCAAGTATCATTCAATGTTGACCTATTCTGTAATTATTAATATTATATATATATATATATATATATATATATATATATATATATATATATATATATATATATATATATATATATATTGAGAAGGAGGATGGAGAAGGAGTTGTGATGGAGATTGACGAAGGTAAGCAATGGTGGAAGGAACTTGTTGAGACACCAGGATGGAGAGTTCCATCTCGCGAGTCTCCAACGTTTCCTCCTAATAAAACGTCTCATTCTTGACGTATACTCTACCTATGGTCAAAAATTGTCGTATTGGAAAACAATAACAAAAATTGTCGTAAAATGGAAGCGGCTCGAGAGGTTGACGTTGACATAGACTGGTTAGAGAGGCGGGGTCCAAGAGCATATTGCTCGATTTTGCACGCACAGATAGTATATAGAAAATAGTAAATACACACAGAAACACACACACACAGTCCCAGACTAGTCCCAGAAATAAGAGGCATGAGTTACGAGGAAAGGCTGCGTGAAATGCACCTCACGACACTGGAGGACAGAAAAATAAGAGTAGACATGATCACTACCTACAAAATTCTGAGGATAATTGACAGCGTAGATAAAGATAAACTGTTTAACAGGGGTGGTACGCGAACAAAGGGACACAAGTGAAAACTGAGTACCCATATAAGCCTCAGGGACGTTAGAAAGAACTTTTTCAGTGTCAGAGTAGTTAACAAGTGGAATGCATTAGGAAGTGATGTGGTGGAGGCTGACTCCATACACAGCTTTAAGTGTGGATATGATAGGGCCCAATAGGCTCAGGAACCTGTACATTAGTTGATTGACAGTTAAGAGGTGGGACCAAAGAGCCAGAGCTCAACCCCAGCAAGCACAACTAGGTAAGTACAACTAGGTGAGTACACACACAGGTGAGGTGATACCAGGTGAGTACACACACTGGGGAAGGTAGGAGACGCAGACGATTGTAATTCCCTTCAAATTGATCTCGATAAAATAAGTGCTTGGAACGTCAAGTGGCAAATAAAATTCAATGTCAATAAATGCCATGTTATGGAATGTAGAATCGGAGACTCTGGACCCCACACAACTTACACATTATGTGGAAAGGAATTACAGAACTCTAATAAAGAACGAGACCTAGGGGTGGTTTTGGATAGTAAGCTGTCGCCAGAGGAACACATAAAGAACAATGTGAGAGGAGCGTATGTGTCGCTTTCCATCTTCAGTCTTGCTCTTAATTATATGGATGGTGAAGTACTAAATAAACTGTTCGTGTCTTTTGTGAGAACAAAACTGGTGTATGTAGCAGCAGTATGGTGCCCAAATATCAAGAAGCACATAAACTGAAAAAGTTACAGCGGCATGCTACATAATGGCTTCCGGAACTGAAAAAAACAAGAGTTACGACCTGAGACTAGAGGCGTTAAATATGCCAAAACTGGAAGATAAAAAATGAGAGGTGATATGATCACCACTTACAAAATACTAATAGGAATAGACCAAATTGACAAAGAGGAATTCCTGAAATCAGCAACTTCACGAACAAGAGGACAATCTTTCAAGCTATGAAAGCAGAGGCGCCGAACAAATATTAGACAGTTTCTTTTGCAGAGTGGTAGACGGTTAGAACAAGCCAAGTGAGAAGGTGGTGGAGGCCATAGCCGTCAATAGTTTCAAAGCGTTATACAACAAAGAGTACCGGGAAGACGGGACACCACGAGCGTAGCTCTCATCCTGTAACTACACTTAGGTAGCCACACACACACACACACACACACACACACACACACACACACACACACACACACACACACACACACACACACACACACACACACACACACACATCTCCTTCTCTCCCCTCATCTTGCCACCGGAAGCCAGTGATGCTGGAGCGCACGCGACCTCCACCCGCAGAGGTCAAGGGTCAAGGGGGGCCACGTGAGGGAGGTTACACAGCCTCACTTCTAACGCAACATTACGCCAGGTGAGGGCGTGATGGAGCGAGGGGGAGGGGGCGCTAGTCGGGGGGGGGGATAGGGGAGGGATTGTGGTGCTGGGGGGGGAGGGTCGGGGGTTGATTGTTGTTCTTCACAATGAGGGCACGAGGAAGGGCTCTTTTGGTGTGGGGGAGGCGGTGTAACGTGGCTTGCTATAGGTGTCATAGTGTGAGTGTGAGTGTGTGTGTGTGTGTGTGTGTGTGTGTGTGTGTGTGTGTGTGTGTGTGTGTATGTGTGTGTGTGTGTGTGTGTGTGTGTGTGTGTGTGTGTCTGTCTTCTTCTCTCCTCATCTTTTCTCTCATACGCTTCCTGACCCCCAACACACTCACAGCCAACTGGAACACGCGACAGGAAAACAGCGGGTTATGGGGGGGTCAAAGGTCACAGGTCACCAATGACGGGCAGGTACAAGACGAAAACTATGAGCTTCGTTCCCTGATGACATCCATTTTTCTCTCCCATTTGGTCTACAATTTGCTCTACCGTTGAGTTCAGGTTTAATCTACTGGTGAAAGCCGAATTGGTTCCGCCAATTCGACTCCGGATTTACTGCAACCACCGACCTCAAATTCGTCATGATCTTGAGCCAAGTTAACCCCCCCCCCCCTTAGCGTTAAGTTGAAATTAAGTAGTTAGTTTGTCTAAGTTTACAAGTTAACTTTAGTTTACCCTACAATTCTATTTACCTTATTTCTATAGCTCTTCCTTGTCCTATATATGAGCCTATATTTACTGTATTGTTCATAGTCTATTTTTCTTAACATTGGTAACTAATCTATTCTAAGGTTAATTATCTCTTTCCCTTAACATTGGTCTCTAATTTAGCCTGTCTAAGAGACACTAGGTTCAGTCTCCTTCCTGTTGGTCGTTGAACTCAACCTCAATTAATTCTTACTTATTAAAGCGTGCCTCTATTGTTAAGTATCAGTTTATTCTATTCAGGAAACCCAGTTTTTTCTGTCGAAGAAAAACAAATTTTCCTTATCCTAGAGTCCAAAAGTTCTCTATCGTTGAAATCCTAAATATTCAACACATAAACTCAAACATTTATTGAACTATTTTAACGTAAATATTCTTTCTTAGCGCGGCAGGTATAAACAGCTAGGAGGCGGGACACGTGAGCTAGATCTCGACCCTCCCCAGTAGTCACAGATAGGTAAGCACCACTAAGAAACAATTTCTTCTAGAGTTAAACACTAACAAATTTATTCTAGCATTGAATCCCCAATTTAATATAGCTGCGCACACACACACGCACACACACACACACACACACACACACACACACACACACACACACACACACACACACACACACACACACACACACACACACACACACACACACACACACACACACACACACACACACACGCACACACAGAAACACACACACACACACACAGTTGTATTTCAGGTGATAAAATAACTTTTTTTTTTAAATTAACTTTTGACTTTTTCTTTTTTTTCTTTTTTACTTTACTCATGTTTCCAGTTTTCACATTGCATTTTTTTTAATATTATTACAGTGTTATCAACAGCTGGGTATGACCCCAGTACCTCAGTCCACGCAACACTACACTAATTATGTGTGAACTCATCGCATGTTGACTGAGGCCAACCATTAATTAGCTTCTTAGTGCAGCATAATATGTTGCTCCTATCTTTCAAGCCGTCTATTAATTAATCTAATTGACCAACAGACTCGTTATCACCCTCTCCCGTTTACTTCCCCATTAATGACGTCAATTTACCACTGAAAATTTTTTCATACTATTTAAACCTTCTTTTTTCTCTCTCTCTCTCTCTCTCTCTCTCTCTCTCTCTCTCTCTCTCTCTCTCTCTCTCTCTCTCTCTCTCTCTCTCTCTCTCTCTCTCTCTCTCTCTCTCTGTCTCTGTCTCTTTCTCTTTCTTTACTAAAAGTGTTGTTCATAACGAATTGTTCATCACTGAATTTACCACGGAAAAATTGTTCATATTATTTAAACCTCATTTTCTCTCTCTCTCTCCTCTCTCTCTCTCTCTCTCTCTCTCTCTCTCTCTCTCTCTCTCTCTCTCTCTCTCTCTCTCTCTCTCTCTCTCTCTCTCTCTCTCTCTCTTTCTCTTTCTTTACTAAAAATGTTGTTCATCACTGATATTCCTAATGCAATATTTGATGAGCTTCTTATTTGTTTAGCTTAGAACTAAACTTTATTTAGTGTTTATAGCTACTAAGTTACAACCATGTTAGTAACAGGTTGATGATACTGGATCCAGCACTGTGCCAGAGCTAACATGATGCCCTGTTGGCAGGATTTCAGGGGAACCTACGTTCATCGAGCGGACTTGCTCCAGGCGTGAGCCACCCTTGGAAACGAATGGTCGTTCATGGAGTTACGATCTGAGGCACAGAACAACCAATTAAGGAATTAAGGTGCTGTACCTTAAGGAACAACAACAACAACAACCCACTAAGGAACTAAGGTTGTTGTTGATGCCTCAGCAACGGTTGTTGATGGCATAGCGCATATATAGAGTGTTGTTGCTGCTGATTTCTATATAGTTCTCCAGCAGCATTACATGAGAGAAGGGCCATCTCCCTGATGATGTTGAAGGCTCGCATGTACCGAAGAGAAGGGAACTATCAGGGGGAGAGCGCCAAGTCATTACGACTATATAGCACTTGGAAGGAATTATGATAAGGATTTGGGATGGGACGAGGGGGGGGGGGAGGGGAAGGAATGGTGCCCAAGCACTTGGACGGTCGGGGATTGAACGATACTCAGCATGAAGCAAGGCCGTCGCTCTACCGTCCAGTCCAAGTGGTTGGGTCTAATGTACCGAACAATCCAACACTGCTGAGTCGAGTCTAGATATGAGGCTTCTCGCACGGCTCTGTACATTAAGCAAATTACATATAAACAATAGCTTAGAACGGGCCTTCCTAGAGAGTGCCGGGGCGTACCCAAGATGGGGAGCGAACCTGTGCCTTATATAATGTTTTGCAGCCCTTGCTGTCCAGAAGGCCTGAGCATGGGGGAGGTGAAGACGTCTGTCACCTGTCAGCTAGCTTAGAGCTCTCGACCTGCCCTTCTCACAACTCATGGTAAGCCATACCCTACTATAGTTTTACCTGGACCATGACTCGCAAAACAATTTTCACCAGGTCTCCGGTTACTGATGGCTGGATAGGAGCGAATAGCTGTAAGGATTAATGCCAGTCAATCCTCTCTGGCTTGGGCTCGGACCCATGCAAAGTCGCTCCCTTTTCTATTTCAATGTGGATTTCATTTTTTCCGGAGGGCAGACGCCAAAATCTTATTATAATTATGGGATCAGATTTTTTATTAGTGGAATTTTGATGTTTTAGCGTGTGGTTAATGCTCCGGTGTCAAGAGTGGTCAACGCCCCAGTGTTAAGTGTGGTTAGCGCCCCGGTGTCAAGTGTGGTTAACGCTCTGGTGTCAAGTGTGGTTAACGTCCCGGTGTCAAGTGTGGTTAACACTCCAGTGTCAAGTGTGGTTATCGCCCCGGTGTTGTGGGAAAAACCTGCCAGGATTTATATGAGAGGAGAACTACCAGGGACTTGTACTGAACTAAATTAAAAATTAATGTCTGCAAATTAATTCAACTAAAATCTCTAGCTAGGGTCGTAAATCCTAGCTCCTCTTTTCCTAATGACAGATTGTGGGCTGTAAGGGGCAGGTGGGGTGAATTGAATTGGTTGATAGAAGTTCCAGTCCACCTGCAGACAGGGATCTCACATCAGCTTGTATTTTATACAAGGATTATATTTAATAAATTCAGTTATATGACTGAACACTGGTTCTGTTTAAATCAGAGATTTAAACATGTACATAGTCTAGCCTAGCACCATAACTATTAACAGCCAATATATTCTTATACTATAAACAACAATTTAAATTGTATAAGTATGATAAATGACCTTAAATGTAGTCTAAGTACTGTTAACTAAGTACTAAAGATTATATTCAATTAAATGAACTTATATGATAACTTAAAAATAACTAAGCAAGCAATTGTTAACTTAATTTATATATTCAAGTATATATGCAGATGTATTTATATTCAATTTATATGATGAGGTACAGTCAGCCTGACTGAATCTTTTCCCACACCATGGACACTCATGAGGTTTTGTTTATTTATCGTGACTGAATCTTTTCTTACACAATGGACGCTCATGAGGTTTGGTGCTTAAAGATTCAACTGCTGCACTACAATATTAATAAACTTACTGAAATATGAGGCGTTGCCTCGCTTTATAACCGACAGACAGACTTATAGGATATTAAAGTCATACAAGCATACAATTGGCCAATTAATACACTCAATAACATCAATATACTTCTCTGACTGCCGGAGTGCCTGTCTGACAGTGTGCCAGACTTGATAACTCTCTTGTCGCGAGTTTAGGCACGATATTTTATATAACAGCTTTGCTGTAGATTGTTCTTGTAGCGTTGCTATGTGATTTTTCTTTAATTGCAGTTGCAGAAGGATGATATGAGGGTGGAGACAGTCACTGTGTGCTCCACTATACACTCTTATTTGATATAAATGTTCTAGGAATTTTCCTTGTAGATATTGTCCAGGTACTCCCCCAGTTCTAGAGAGTGTTCACTGGTGATAAAGATAATTAGATAAGGTGTCCTGAGCTAAGTAATGTTCGCTAAGGTTCCATCACTGTTGTTCACTCTGTTGTAAACAATCACGTCGTGGGGTGTCATGGGCACTTCTTGTTCCTGAGATGCCCCTCCCACTCCCTTGAGAGGGATAACTTTCAATGAATATTGATTGATTATTTTTACTGTCTAGACTTATGATTGAGATAAGATGTGATTATAATATAATTAGATATAGGATATAAAGATTATAAGTAGTACTTGATAGCACCACTGATTCTTATTAAGGATTCGATTTATAATCCCTACCGGAAATCGAATCATGTTCCAAAAGTTTTTTAATTAAGAAATCCTTCTAGAAGCTTCTGGATCCTTGAGAGATCATGCACAAAGTCACGTAGGCACCTATAGGGCCCTATGGTGTACGTGATCATAGTGGCATTGTCATCTAGGATCAAGATGTATAATGAATCTATAATGATTCGGATATGATTTTGATATGATTTAGATATGCTATAGATATGATTTAGATATGATATATTTCTTAGATGATAATATAGATAGGTGGGGAAAATTTCCCACAGATGTCAAGTGTGGTTAACACTCCGGTGTCAAGTGTGGTTAATGCCCGGTGTCAAGTGTGGTTAACACCCCGGTGTCAAGTGTGGTTAACGCCCCGGTGTCAAGTGTGGTTAACGCCCCGGTGTCAAGTGTGGTTAACGCCCCGGTGTCAAGTGTGGTTAATGCCCCGGTGTCAAGTGTGGTTAACGCCCCGGTGTCAAGTGTGGTTAATGCCCCGGTGTCAAGTGTGGTAACGCATCGGTGTCAAGTTGGTTAAGAAGAGTGGTGCGAGAGAAAGAGAAGAGAGAGAGAGAGGAGAGAGAGAGAGAGAGAGAGAGAAGAGAGACGACCAAGATCCCAGCACGCACCACCAGAGTCCAAGCATGAGAGAGAGAGAGGAGAGAGAGAGAGAGCAGAGAGACAGCACAGACCTAGACACCACAGTCCAGACAGACACCACCACAGACCCAGCACGCACCACACCATCCCATCACAGCACGCACCACCACCGTCCCAGCACGCACCACCACCGTCCCAGCACGCACCACCACCACGTCCCAGCACGCACCACCACCGTCCCAACACGCACCACCACTGTCCCAACACGCACCACCACCGTCCTAGCACGCACCACCACCGTCCCAGCACGCACCACCACCGTCCCAACACCCACCACCATCACTGTCCCAAAACGCACCACCAACCCTCCCAGCACGCACCACGCCGTACTGTCCCAGCACGCACCACCACAACCGTCCCAGCACGCACCACCAACGTCCCAACACGCACCACCACTGTCCCAACACCACACCACCACCGTCCCAGCACACACCCACCACCGTCCCAGAACGCAACCACCACCGTCCCAGCACGCACCACACCACCGTCCCAGCACGCACCACCACCGTCCCAGCACGCACCACCACCGTCCTAGCACGCACCACCACCGTCCTAGCACGCACCACCACCCTCCCAGCACGCACCACCACCCGCCAACACCAAGCACCACCACCGTCCTAGCAAGCACCACCACCGTCTAGCACGCACCACCACCGTCCCAGCACAGCCACCACCACCACCCTCCCAGCAAGCCCCCACCACCACCGTCCCAGCACGCACCACCACCGTCCCAGCACGCACCACCACCGTCCCAACACGCACCACCACCACCGTCCCAGCACGCACCACCACCGTCCCAGCACGCACCACCACCATCCCAGCACGCACCACCACCACCGTCCCAGCACGCACCACCACCGTCCTAGCACGCACCACCACCGTCCTAGCACGCACCACCACCGTCCCAGCACGCACCACCACCACCGTCCTAGCACGCACCACCACCACCGTCCCAGCACGCACCACCACCACCGTCCCAGCACGCACCACCACCACCGTCCCAGCACGCACCACCACCGTCCCAGCACGCCAACACCACCGTCCCAGCACGCACCACCACCACCCTCCAGCACGCAACACCACCCAGTCCCAGCACGCACCACCACCGTCCCAGCACGCACCACCACCGGCCTAGCACGCCACACCACCGTCCCAGCACGCAACCACCACCGTCCTAGCACGCACCACACCGTCCTAGCACGCACCACCACCGGCCCAGCACGCACCACCACCGTCCCAGCAAGCTCCACCACCGTCCCAGCACGCACCACCCCCACCGCCTAGCACGCACCACCACCGTCACAAACAAGCACGCACCCACCACCGTCCCAGCACGCACCACCACCACCGTCCCAGCACGCACCACCACCATCACTGTCCCAGCACGCACCACCATCACTGTCCCAACACGCACCACCACCGTCCCAGCTCGCACCACCACCGTCCCAACACGCCACCCACAATCACCGTTCCCAGCACGCACAACCACCGTCCCAGCACGCACCACCACCCCGTCCCAGCACGCACACCACCGTCCCAGCACGCACACACCGTCCCAACACGCACCAACACCCATCACGTAACAGCACGCACCACCATCACCGTCCCAACACGCACCACCACCGTCCCAGCACGCACAACCACCGTCCCAACACGCACCACCACCGTCCCAGCACGCACCACCACCGTCCCAACACGCACCACCACCACCGTCCCAGAACGCACCACCACCGTCCCAGCACGCACCACCACCGTCCCAGCACGCACCACCACCGTCCCAGCACGCACCACCACCGTCCCAGCACGCACCACCACCGCACTATGTAAATGTGCTCGCCGCTGACGGAGGCTTTACGACAGTGCGCGAGGCCTCCGCACCACTCCTTAACCCACAAATTATCCTGGTGTGGTTGACGAAATTGGATGGACAAGGACTTGTTTTGGCGAAGGCAGTGATGGTCGTGGTGGAGGTAATGTTGGTGATGGTTGTAGTAGTGGTAGTGGTGGTGGTTCTTACCTATCAGTGTCTAGAGGGAAGTGAGGTATATCTATGTCCCGCCTACTATAGCCTTGTTATGCCTGATTCCTCATAATTTAACTATAATAATGTTCAAATCCTTTGTCGAATCAGGCCTTAAACCTTGTGGTGAGAGGTGGCTTCCACAACTTTTTGTTCAGTTCATTCTACCTGTTGATCACCGCGGTACGGGACACGAGTATTTCCTTACATTCCTTCGACTCATTTGCATTTCTAGCTTCCACTTATGTCCTCTCGTCCTACTCTCTTCTAATGTAAAGTGGCTATATGCTTGGTCACCTTGTCTGTTCCCTCGTTATCCTCTATGTTGTGATCATATCCTCCCTGTTTCTTGCTTTCTCCAGGGTTGTGAGGTTCAGTTCTTAGAGTCCAATTCCTATAGATCCTCGTAGATTTATCCTCTTAGCTCTGACACTAATCGTGTTGCACTCCACTGTTCCTTTTCAATCTAGGTTTATTGCTTTGCAAGTCTCGGAATCCAAAGGATTTGCATTGTTTTGGAAAAATATAGTCCTAATTTACGTTTCTAAATAACGTCCTAATATTTGCTAGCGTTTCATATGCTGCTGCTGTCACCCTGTTTATTGGTGACTCTGGAGAGTGTTGGAATTATATCCACTCCAAAATGTTTTTGCTCTCATGTGTACTTGTTGCGGCCTTCCCCATTCCTGACCCCATTTCTCCTCTCCCCACTTTATTACCTCTAGTTGTGCTTGCGGGGGTTGAGCTCTGGCTCTTTGGTCCCGCCTCTCAACTGTCAATCAACTGGTGTACAGATTCCTGAGCCTACTGGGCTCTATCATATCTACATTTGAAACTGTGTATGGAGTCAGCCTCCACCACATCACTGCCTAATGCATTCCATTTACTAACTACTCTGACACTGAAAAAGTTCTTTCTAATGTCTCTGTGGCTCATTTGGGTACTCAGCTTCCACCTGTGTCCCCTTGTGCGTGTACCACCCGTGTTAAATAATCCATCCTTGTCTACCCTGTCAATTCCCCTGAGAATTTTGTATGTGGTGATCATGTCTCCCCGAGCTCTTCTGTCTTCCAGCGACGTGAGGTGCAGTTCCCTCAGCCTTTCCTCGTAACTCATGCCTCTTAGTTCTGGGACTAGCCTAGTGGCATACCTCTGAACTTTTTCCAGCTTCGTCTTGTGCTTGACAAGGTACGGGCTCCATGCTGGGGCCGCATACTCCAGGATTGGTCTTACATATGTGGTATACAAGGTTCTGAAAGATTCCTTACACAGGTTTCTGAAGGCAGTTCTGATGTTAGCCAGCCTCGCATACGCCGCCGATGTTATTCTTTTGATGTGGGCTTCAGGAGACAGGTTTGGCGTGATATCAACTCCTAGATCTTTCTCTCTGTCCGTTTCGTGAAGGACTTCATCTCCCATTCGGTATCCAGTGTCTGGCCTCCTATTTCCTCCCCCTAGTTTCATTACCTTACATTTACTTGGGTTGAACTTTAGTAGCCATTTGTTGGACCATTCATTCAGTTTGTTTAGGTCATCTTGTAGCCTCATACTATCTTCCTCCGTCTTAATCCTCCTCATAATTTTTGCATCATCCGCAAACATTGAGAGGAACGAGTCTATTCCCTCTGGGAGATCATTTACATATATCAGGAACAGTATAGGTCCAAGAACTGATCCCTGAGGGACTCCACTGGTGACGCCTCGCCACTCCGAGACCTCACCCCTCACAGTGACTCGCTGTCTTCTGTTGCTTAGGTACTCCCTTATCCAGTGGAGTACCTTCCCTTTCACTCCTGCCTGCATCTCCAGTTTGTGCACTAGTCTCTTATGTGGTACTGTGTCAAAGGTTTTCTGGTAATCCAAAAATATGCAGCAGTTCACCTGTTACCAGTGATTTGTTATACACCATGGCGAGTGGCTGACACAGAGCTTCTGCTCCTTCCTTCAGTATCCATGGTGAGATTCCATCCGGGCCTATAGCCTTTGTCACTTCCAACTCTAGCAGATGCTTCCTCACCTCCCTCACTGGTAGATCACAAGCTCATCTTGTAGTGTTTGGTTAGATCTTCCCCTCTCCTATCTCTAAGACTTTCCCTTGCTCTACTGTGAAGACCTCCTGGAATTTCTTATAGAGTTTCTCGCACACTTCCTTGTTGTTTGTAGTGAATTTGTCTGTTGTTATCCTCAGTTTCATTACCTGTTCCTTCACTGTTGTTTTTCTCCTTATGTGGCTGTGCAGCAATTTGGGTTTAGTCTTTGCCTTGCTTGCTATGCGCTCTGGTATCTTTCTCTGCTCACTAGTGTCCTATTATTCGACCAGGCTGTGGGATTTGCCGCAATTCCCTTCCCCCCCCCCCCCTCTCTCTCTCTCTCTCTCTCTCTCTCTCTCTCTCTTGCCCACAAGGTTAATTGTCTACTTTCACACCTCGACCGTGCTTATGCACCCATTCTTTCACGCCAATAGTAGTTGTCAACTGCTCTCACATCTCCACTCTCTCTCTCTCTCTCTCTCTCTCTCTCTCTCTCTCTCTCTCTCTCTCTCTCTCTCTCTCTCTCTCTCTCTCTCTCTACTCATTCCACTTGACTTTGCCACAGGGAGAGTTGAGTTAATGGACTCAACTAAATATACGACCTTCCATGTGCCTGAGGCTCGTCACTCAGCTCCTGGTCCCCGTCTTTTCAGTTGCGGGTAACCGTTGCACTGACTTACACATTCTACAACGTCTACTCCAGACACTGCTGGACTTTCCAACTACTTCTTGCAACACTGGACACAAACTGGAGGAGTTTGCTTTTTAGGAACAATGTAACTGGCCTCAGGAAGGCCATATAGGGTAGATGGTTGACAGATTATTGGGTGGTGCCCTCTATACTGTCAGGTGGTGCCCTCTATACTGTCAGGTGGTGCCCTCTATACTGTCAGGTGGTGCCCTCTATACTGTCAGGTGGTGCCCTCTATACTGTCAGGTGGTGCCCTCTATACTGTCAGGTGGTGCCCTCTATACTGTCAGGTGGTGCCCTCTATACTGTCAGGTGGTGCCCTCTATACTGTCAGGTCGTGCCCTCTATACTGTCAGGTGGTGCCCTCTACACTGTCAGAACCACAAACTCTACAGTGATTATCAAGTCCAGTCGATGGTGGGACTCTACCTTGCTCTCGTCAGCCACTGGATGTCTGGATAGACTCGACTATGTCTCTCAGCTCCAAGCAGAATCAAGAATGGTTCCAGCTTCTGATGAATGAGAAACAGCTGTTGTCAACAACAAGGAATACAAACAACGTTGCAAGGTTGAAAGCTACTGTGAACTGACACCTCGAGTGCCAGCATCTCCATAGTAAACCTGTTGAGTGCCAGCCTTCAAGGATGAAGGGCGATGAGCAGGCAACTCAAGCCCTGCAGGCAGGCATGAAGGATTTTGAGGCTGAAATCTTAATTTGCTATCAGCTGGATATGCCTCAAGACCCCTAGAGAATAATTCAGTTAAATCCCAGGTTGCATTAATTTTTAGTATATTGTTGTCCAGTGGTTAATACCATATGTTTGGGATTAGCATATGTTCAGGTTCGAATCCTCTTCATGGGTGCTATACTGATTTTCTCATTATTAGTATTGCTATAATTACAACTATAATACATGTTAGTATGCAGGCGACGAGTCACAATAACGTGGCTGAAATATGTTGTCCAGACCACACACTATAGAAGGTGAAGGGACGACGACGTTTCGGTCCGTCCTGGACCATTCTCAAGTCGATTGTGAATCGATCTATCCACATTCGACTCGAGAATGATCCAAGACGGACCGAAACGTCGTCGTCCCTTCACCTTCTAGTGTGTGGTCTGGTCAACATGTCAGTATGTGTTGTGACTGTCTGCTGAGAGTCTATACACGCAAACATTGACAATGAAATGTGTGTTTCTGCTTTAACCAATAAATTTGAGTAACCAATAAAAACGCATTAATGCTCTCTAGACGACTGTCGTCTCTCTTGGCTCAACAATGAGACTGGTAAAAAAAAGGCATTATGCAGGCTATATTAGGACAATATAGAGTCTATATACAAAATAATGGATATTTCATTACAGTAGACTGACTGTATTATTACAGTACACTGACTGTATCATTACAGTAGACAGGATCTATCGATAGAGTAGACAGGATGTATCATTGCAGAAGACTGGCTATATCATCACAATACACTTGCGATATCATCACGATACTTTCCCTATGCAATTACAATGTCCAGTTACAAAAAACACGTGATACTGAACGCTACTTTAGCGAGTGCTGACCACCTGCACCTTAAGGAACGTTACTCCAGCGAGTGCTGACCGCCTGCACCTTAAGGAACGTTACTCCAGCGAGTGCTGACCACCTGCACCTTAAGGAACGTTACTCCAGCGAGTGCTGACCACCTGCACCTTAAGGAACGTTACTCCAGCGAGTGCTGACCACCTGCACCTTAAGGAACGCTACTCCAGCGAGTGCTGACCACCTGCACCTTAAGGAACGCTACTCCAGCGAGTGCTGACCGCCTGCACCTTAAGGAACGCTACTCCAGCGAGTGCTGACCGCCTGCACCTTAAGGAACGCTACTCCAGCGAGTGCTGACCGCCTGCACCTTAAGGAACGCTACTCCAGCGAGTGCTGACCAACTGCACCTTAAGGAACGCTACTCCAGCGAGTGCTGACCGCCTGCACCTTA
Organism: Procambarus clarkii; assembly: GCF_020424385.1. NCBI lineage: Eukaryota > Metazoa > Arthropoda > Malacostraca > Decapoda > Cambaridae > Procambarus > Procambarus clarkii. The sequence continues at coordinate 32,642 of NW_025553433.1, forward strand.
AGGAACGCTACTCCAGCGAGTGCTGACCACCTGCACCTTAAGGAACGCTACTCCAGCGAGTGCTGACCACCTGCTCCTTAAGGAACGCTACTCTAGCGAGTGCTGACCACCTGCACCTTAAGGAACGCTACTCCAGCGAGTGCTGACCACCTGCACCTTAAGGAACGTTACTCCAGCGAGTGCTGACCACCTGCACCTTAAGGAACGTTACTCCAGCGAGTGCTGACCACCTGCACCTTAAGGAACGCTACTCCAGCGAGTGCTGACCACCTGCACCTTAAGGAACGTACTCCAGCGAGTGCTGACCACCTGCACCTTAAGGAACGTTACTCCAGCGAGTGCTGACCACCTGCACCTTAAGGAACGCTACTCCAGCGAGTGCTGACCACCTGCACCTTAAGGAACGCTACTCCAGCGAGTGCTGACCACCTGCTCCTTAAGGAACGCTACTCCAGCGAGTGCTGACCGCCTGCACCTTAAGGAACGCTACTCCAGCGAGTGCTGACCACCTGCTCCTTAAGGAACGCTACTCCAGCGAGTGCTGACCGCCTGCACCTTAAGGAACGCTACTCCAGCGAGTGCTGACCACCTGCACCTTAATCTGCCGGCGAAGAATCGCTTGAGTACACCGCCCACTACACATTTTCAATGCCTTACCAATCTCTACACTTATATATTTTTTATGCTTGAGCAGCTGTTGATTGGTTTGAAGGCGCTTACCTTCCATTTTCTTCACTTAACCTGTCTTCAGTGCTTTCACCTTTAATTATTAAACGAATGAAGATCTTAATTTCTATGTTCTTAAGATTTATGTTGCGTTGTAAAGCAACTTCTTCTCCTTATCCATTTGAAGTTTTCCTTTGAACTTTTTTTTTAAATCTAAATCCTCATTGGGTTTCATATATTTATTATTACACAAAGTTCAGTTTTAACATTTTCTATATTGAAAATTACTTCCCTGTCTCCTGCGTTATTTAATCACATATCAAACATTAATTAGAAATTTTTCATGCCCAGTCTTCCGTTTTATTGATTATGTACTGAATTTTCCATGGCATCAGCCGTAGCTCATGTCGATTTGCTGATTAAAAAACACGAATACATGAAGAAGCAAAGATATAAAGATGTTGAAGAATTAGTTAAGAAACGTTGAAAATATAATAACGTTTAATAACTGATAATTATTCCTTGCGTTAAAGTTGGAATATTTGTTGACTACTCCCAAGTACACAGGTATATACACCTTGAGGTGTATATATATCTTATATATCTTGGGAAATATACACTTAAAGAGTTTTCTTTAGTCTGGGCTGAAGTATTTATATATATACACATGACTGTGTCAGACCACGGAGGAAGAATTGAAACAGGAATTTCCTTAAGTACTTTCGTATTTGATTATACATCTTCAGAAGGGTGCTTTCGTACTTTCGTACATTTAATTCTTTCGTATTTTAAATACGGAAATACTTAAGGAAATTCCTGTTTCAATTCTTCCTCCGTGGTCTGACATTGTCACATTTTTCATCACGTGTTAATTTTCGTGATTTACACACACACACACACACACACACACACACACACACACCACACACACACACACACACACACACACACACACACACACACACACTCACACACACACACACACACGTTTCGATAAGAAGTTGATGGAATTTTGTACAAATCATAGTAGAGCTGAAAATAATTTCACAAACAACCCGACGAATAATTAAAAAAAAACTTACAGTAATAGTTACCATCAACAACTCTCCAAACATTAATCAGAACTTGAATTATCAGGAGAAGGTGCCAAGCCATTACGACTATATAGACATTAATCAGAAGATTATATTAATAAAATAAAAAAAACCTAATGAGCATTGGATGATCTCTGAAGCAGGACTCCAGAAAGATACTTCAAGAACTAAGTCATGTCAGAGATAATGTGTTACAAACAGCTGATGTCAGTGGTTCAAACCACGAGTGAGATGAAGGTCTTTAATATACTCTCCTGGCCAGGCTTGGCAGTTGTCTTTGGGAATAAAGAGGACAGAAAGGGACAGTTGGTAGTGAAAAGATATATATAAGTGTGGAATAAGAATGAAGAAGAATGGAATAAAATAAATATTGGAAATTGCACGGAGAAGAGTAAAGGTGACAGAAATGAATAGCAGGAATATCAGTAAATACAACAGACTTAAACAACAGATAAATTACAACAAACTTAACAGATAAATTCAACAGACTTAAACAACAGATAAATACAACAGACTTAAACAACAGATAAATACAACAGACTTAAACAAGAGATAAATTCAACAGACTTAAACAACAGATAAAAACAACAGACTTAAACAACAGATAAATACAACAGACTTAAACAACAGATAAATTCAACAGACTTAAACAACAGATAAATACAACAAACTTAACAGATAAATACAACAGACTTAAACAACAGATAAATACAACAAACTTAACAGATAAATACAACAGACTTAATCAACAGATAAATTTCAGTACGTAGAGATAATGTGTTACCAACAGCTGATGTCAGTGGTTCAAACCACAGCGCTTAGTTGAAAGATATAAAAAAGCAAGTAAGAAGGTATGGGAGAAAAAAGGGACAAACAAAATAACGGATAAGGAGACATCAAGGAGCGCTGCGAGGTACATCAGGTATAAAGAAATTTGGAAGAATGTCTCGTCCTGTCTAAGACCTGAGGAAACTATACCACCTCCACGTCATCACTATTCCATAAACAATTTTAATTTAACCTAACCTAACCTTACCTAACCCAACCTAACCGAACCTAACCTAACCTTACCTAACCCAACCTAACCGAACCTAACCTAACCTAACCTAACCTAACCCAACCTAACCTAACCTAACCCAACCTAACCCAACCTAACCGAACCTAACCTAACCTTACCTAACCCAACCTAACCGAACCTAACCTAACCTAACCTAACCTAACCTAACCTAACCTAACCTAACCTAACCCAACCTAACCCAACCCAACCTAACCTAACCTAACCTAACCTAACCTAACCTAACCTAACCTAACCCAACCTAACCCAACCTAACCTAACCTAACCTAACCTAACCTAACCCAACCTAACCTAACCCAACCTAACCCAACCTAACACAACCTAACCCAACCTAACCTACTACCTAGTAGCCAGAACGCACTTTTCGGTCTACTATGCAAGGCCCGTTTTGCCTAATAGGTCGAGGGATTTTCTTTATTTTCCATAGTTTTCAAATGGTTTATTTGAAATATTATTATTATTATATTACATTAAAAACATAAATTATGGACTTAGTTATGTTAGTTTAGGTTAGGTTAGGTTAGGTTAGATAGGGTTAGGTTAGATAGGGTTAGGTTGGTAGGTTAGGTTAGGTTAGATAGGGTTAGGTTAGGTAGGGTTGGTTAGGTTTGGTCATATATCTACATTAGTTTTAACGCAAATTGAAAAACATTAACTCATACATAGTGAAATGGATAGCTTTATCATTTCATAAGAAAAAATATATATATAAATTCAGTAAAACTTGGCTTATTAGGCTAATCGGGCCTTGCATAGTAGGCCGAGTATTGCGTTCTGGCTACTAGGTACAATACATATATTATATATATATATATTTATATATATATATATATATATATATATATATATATATATATATATATATATATATATATATATATGGTGTGCACAAAATGTGTGACGACAGTGTGTTCTTGATGCACAGGTAGTAGATCCGAATGAAGGGGGAAAATTGGTTAAATAATAGATTAAATAGAAGATTCCAACGAAAAACACTGAATTTCAAGCATTTGTAGTACATATTGACAGGGTTCGCACTCTCTGCCACTCACAACCTGGCGGTGCCCGGGTCACTCGTCTCCACCCCCCCCCTCTCTCTCTCTCTCTCTCTCTCTCTCTCTCTCTCTCCTCTCTCTCTCTCTCTCTCTCTCTCTCTCTCTCTCTCTCTCTCTCTCTCTTTCTCTCTTTCTCCTCTCTCAAACGTTGTCTTTCACTCACTCCTCTTTTAAGCTCTTAATCTCTCTCACTCTCTCTCCCTTCTCCCCTTCTCTCTCCTTTCTCTCTCTCTCTCTCCCTTCTCCCCTTCTCTCTCCTTTCTCTCTCCCCCCCTTTCTCCCACACCTTCCACGCTCTCCTTATCTCTCTCGATTTCGCTCTTTCCCTCCTGCTAGCTAGCTAGCTCACTCACTCTTTCTCAACACATAAGAAAAACTAAATTAACTCTCCAGCGGTCTTCAGCTGGCAGAACACGCAGCCAACCAGGGAGAGACTTCACATAAGAATCCATTAAGCGAGGCTCCCCAGACCTTGTTCATCAGGTCCCTCTTTCATTACCGCAGTCAACTCTCAACTCACCAGCCAGCACCCTCTACCTCACACCGCGGCAACCCCCACCCGACACCCACACCTACACCCACACCCACACCCACACCCACACGTGCACTATTCCCCCTCGTTCTCTTGAGAGAAGCAGCCAGAAAAATACGATATACTCAACGGCTATTGAAAGCAACATCCAATTAGGTGCTTTTGCTTAGAAGCACCGTACACACACACACACACACACATACAACGCGTGTGTGTGTGTGTGTGTGTGTACTCACCTATTTGTGCTTGCGGTGGTTGAGCTCTGGCTCTTTGGTCCCGCCTCTCAACTGCAAATCAACTGGTGTACAGGTTTCTGAGCCTACTTGCCTCTATCATATCTACACTTGAAACTGTGTATGGAGTCAGCCTCCACCACATCACTTCCTAATGCATTCCATTTGTCAACCACTCTGACACTAAAGATGTTCTTTCTAATATCTCTGTGGCTCATTTGGGCACTTAATTTCCACCTGTGTCCCCTTGTGCGTATGCCCCTTGTGTTAAATTGCATGTCCTTATCTGCCCAATAAGCGTGTGTGAATGTGTGTGTGTGTTTGTGTGTGTGTGTGTGTGTGTGTGTGTGTGTGTGTGTGTGTGTGTGTGTGGTGTGTGTGTGTGTGTGTGTTGTGGTGTGTGTGTGTGTGTTCACCTAGTTGTGTTCACCTAGTTGTGTTTGCGGGGGTTGAGCTATTGCTCTTTCGGCCCGCCTCTCAACTGTCAATCACAATTTACTAACTACTATTTTTTTTCCACATTACACACACACACACACACACACACACACACACACACACACACACACACACACACACACACACACACACACACACACACTCACACAGTCTTAGAGTATGCCGGCTCATCATGGAGTCCCCATCTGAAGAAGCATATAATGAAACTGGAAAAGGTTCAGAGGTTTGCAACGAGACTCGTCCCAGAGCTACGAGGGATGGGGTATGAGGAGCGCCTGAGGGAACTGTGCCTTACGACACTAGAAAGAAGAAGGGAGAGGGGGGACATGATAGGAACGTATAAGATACTCAGAGGGATTGACAGAGTGGACATAGACGAAATGTTCACACGGAATAGTAACAGAACGAGGGGACATGGATGGAAGCTTGAAACTCAGATGAGTCACAGAGATGTTAGGAAGTTTTCTTTTAGCGTGAGAGTAGTGGGAAAACGGAATGCACTTCTGGAACAGGTTGTGGAAGCAAATACTATTCAAAATTTTAAAAGCAGGTATGATAGGGAAATGGGACAGGAGTCATTGCTGTAAACAACCGATGCTCGAAAGGCGGGATCCAAGAGTCAATGCTCGATCCTGCAGACACAACTAGGTGAGTACAACTAGGTGAGTACACACACACACACACACACACACACACACACACACACACACACACACACACACACACACACACACACACACACACACACACACACACACACCAGGAAGCACCCCGTGACAGCTGACTAACTCCCAGGTACCTATTTACTGCTAGGTAACAGGGGGCATTCAGGGTGAAAGAAACTTTGCCCATTTGTTTCTGCCTCGTGCGGGAATCGAACCCGCACCACAGAATTACGAGTCCTGCGCGCTACCCACCAGGTTACGAGGCCCCTGTGTGTGTGTGAGTGTGTGTGGTGTGTGTGTGTGGTGTGTGTGTGTGTGTGTGTGTGTGTGTGTGTGTGTGTGTGTGTGTGTGTGTGTGTGTGGGTGTGCGTGTACTCACCTAGTTTGGTTGCAGGGGTTGAGCTTTGGCTCTTTGGTCCCGTCTTTCAACCATCAATCAACTGGTATACAGATTCTTGAGCCTACTGGGCTCTATCTAATCTACATTTGAAACTGTGTATGGAGTCTGCCTCCACCACATTACTACTTAATGCATTACACTTGTTAACTACTCTGAACCTGAAAAAATCTTTATAATGTCTCTGTGGCTCATCTGGGTACCACCTGTGTCCCCTTGTTCGTATTCCACCCGTGCTATAGAGTTTGTCGTTGACCACTCTGTCAATTCCCCTGAGTATTTTGTAGGTGGTTATCATGTCTTCCCTTACTCCTCTGTTTTTTTCTGGGACGTTAGGTTCAGCTCCCTTAGCATTTCCTCGTAGCTCATACCTCTCAGTTCCGGGACTATTCTGGTGGCATACCTCTGAATCTTCTCTAAATTTGTCTTGTGTTTAACTAGGTATGGACTCCAGGCTGGAACTGCATACTCCAGGATTGGTCTGACATAGGTGGTAAACAAGGTCCTGAACGATTCCTTACACAAGTTTCTAAAGGCAGTTCTTATGTTGGCCAATCTAGCATATGCTGCTGATGATATCCTTTTAATGTGGGCCTCTGGGGACAGGTTCGGTGTGATATCAACCCCTAGAACTTTCCTTCTATTTGACTCTTGCAGGATTTCACCGCCCAGATGGTACCTTGTGTTCAGCCTTCTGCTCCCTTTGCCTAATTTCATTACTTTACACTTTCCTGAGTTGAATTTTAGTAGCCATTTTCTAGACCATTCCACCAGTTTGTTCAGGTCGTCCTGTAGTCTTTGTCTTTCTTAATCTGTCTTGATTCTTCTCATAATTTTTGCGTCATCACCAAACATTAAGAGGAGTCTATACCCTCTGGAAGATCGTTTACATATATTAGAAACAGGATGGGTCTAATTACAAAGCCTTGTGGTACTCAGCTGGTGACATCTCACCACTCTGACGTCTCCCCCCTCACAGCTACTCGCTGTGTCCTGTTGCTTAGATACTCCCTTATCCACTGGAGCACCTTACCTTTCACTCCTGCCTGTTCACGACCGGCTCGTCTAGCCTTCTCAAATAAAATTATTGGGAAAGTTGTTAGACAAAAATAATAAATGTTGCCTGGCGTCTATAGCTAGGAGACGACCCGCCAAACACACCGAAACTACGACGTTGGTACAACGTTCGAACAAGTTTTAACACCTAACCAGTTATAACAGCCAATATAGCAAGTTGTCACAAAGTTCTAATACGTCATAAACACGTTAATCCAAGATGCAACAACTTTATTACAAGTTGTAACAAGCGGAAAATAGAGACAGTTTTGTTTTGTGTTTCCAGGGGATACAACACCCCAGGCACAGTGCTCTGCACCCCCCACACTCCTGCACCTAAGAGACACATGTTGTATTGTGTAAAGTTTCTCTGCAAGGCGCCTGACAGCGGGGTGGACAGCGTTTCGGATTCGTAGTCCTGAGGTTCCGGGTTCGATCCCCGTTGAAGATGGAGACAAATGGGCAAAATGTTTCTTTCGCCCCTGATGCCCCTGATACCTAGCAGTAAATAGGTACCTGGGAGTTAGACAGCTGGTGCGGGCTGCTTCCTGGGAGTGCGTAAACTATCAGGAGGTCTGGTCGAGGACCGGGCCGCGGGGACGCTAAGCCCCGAAATCATCTCAAGATAACCTCAAGAAGATAAGTCCCTTCCTCAAGAACCAGTAACAGCACAACAGGTGCGATGTGAGAGAGTCAGACAGATGTTCTCTGTGCAGGTATTTAAGTAGTTCGAAGCTCCTACCTCCCAAAATATGCACAATTATGAAAGCAGATTTAGCCACCCGAAGGTTATCTTGAGATGATTTCGGGGCTTTTAGTGTCCCCGCGGCCCGGTCCTCGACCAGGCCTCCATCCCCAGGAAGCAGCCCGTGACAGCTGACTAACACCCCCAGGTACCTATTTTACTGCTAGATAACAGGGGCATAGGGTGAAAGAAACTCTGCCCATTGTTTCTCGCCGGCGCCTGGGATCGAACCCAGGACCACCGGATCACAAGTCCAGCGTGCTGTCCGCTCGGCCAACCGGCTCCCCTAGGTGAAGACACCACTGCCACTTGAAGAGTTAAAAAAGAATTCAAGAGCAAAGTGTGTGGAACTCTCCCCGTTACTACAGACAACGGTCAAGAGGAAACGAAGATCTTGCTCTCAGACTCCCAGGTCGACATTAACAAGCGACGTGTCGAACTAAATTACAATAATAACCACAAAGACCACAATAACTAATTAACGACCTAACAACACTCGGACTAAGAAACAACAGTGACGCAGCACACCACCACTTACCAGGAAAACCTTAAGTTGGGGGGGGGGGTGGTTAAGAAGGGAGGAAGGTGGTAGTTAAGATCACCGTATTGGTCAAGAACAATCACACTAACCGACACGCACTATACGGAGTCCCTGGGCCCACCGGACACTAATGAGCACCCCCCTCTGAAGGAATGTAATTATCAAACCAACGGGGCTCTAGAGAAAACCGAAAGCTTCTTTAGTTCTTTAAATCACGAATATTTTACCCTTAATGAGCTCCAGGTAATGAATGTGGAGCCTAACAAAGCATAACACAAGCCTGAAGAACAGAATCTGAATTCATTTTCCCATAATAATGGATGAGTGGGCTGAGGGCGGAGGACGTCTGCTCGCTGGAAAAGAATTGGAACAATCTGCGAGGAATAAGTAAGACAAATTAATATTCGATCGACTAAGAAGAAATAAAGCAATGGAATATTTAGAATTTACTATCTAAATGCGCCTGTTTTTTTTTTTTTTACTTTTCGTTTATGATAGGTCTGGGTGAGAGAGAGAGAGAGAGAGAGAGAGAGAGAGAGAGAGATTTGCCATTCAGCATACAATTAAACTTTTTGAACACAATTCCTGAAACAACAAATACAAATTAACAGTTCACACACACACACACACACACACACACACACACACACACACACACACACACACACACACACACACACACACACACGACCACACTGACTGTACAAAAGAATTGGAATTGGAAGCGGTATAGTACTGGACATGCCAAGGGGCCTGGAGCCCTGGCTGTCTGGGGTTCGAATCTTTCTGGGAGAAAAGAGTTTTCTTAAGCAGGTTAGCCTGGGGACCATTCAACCTTGACGCACAAAGGATACACGCGTGTCTCCAGTATGATGAAGTGATTTGATGAGATATCTGTGCCCAAATGGTCCCCGAGTGCTGTCGGGACTTGGGTTAAGGGTCAGACTACTTCCAGTTCTTGTCTCGCCCTAGTAGCAAGCCGTTTATGTGTGTACTCACCTAGTTGTCCTTGTGAGGGTTGAGCTCTGGCTCTTTGGCCCCGCCTCTCAACTCTCAATCAACTGGCAACATGCGCGCGTGTGCGTGTGCACGGGCGTGTGTGTGTTTTGGAGTTTATATCTAACCGTTTCCAGGATGCAGCTCACAACTGCAGTCTATCTCACAGGCACTTACCTTTGTGGTACTAGGTGAGCAGATGCATCAGGTGAAAGGAAACGTTGGATAAATGTTTCCGTCTTGCCTTAGGGATGGAACCCGCGATGCTGGTTTGCGAGTTGATGTAACGAAACCATTAACCCATCCACTCTCTCTCTCTCTCTCTCTCTCTCTCTCTCTCTCTCTCTCTCTCTCTCTCTCTCTCTCTCTCTCTCTCTCTCTCTCTCTCTCTCTCTCTCTCTCTCCCTCTCCCTCTCCCTCTCTCTCTCTCTCCATCTCTCTCCTTCTCTCTCTCTCTCTCTCTCTCTCTCTCTCTCTCTCTCTCTCTCTGTCTCTCTCTCTCTCCCTCTCTCTCTCTCCCTCTCTCTCCCTCTCTCTCTCTCTCTCCCTCTCCCTATCTCCCTCTCCCTCTCCCTCTCTCCCTCTCCCTCTCTCCCTCTCCCTCTCTCCCTCTCCCTCTCTCCCTCTCCCTCTCTCCCTCTCCCTCTCTCCTTCTCCCTCTCCCTCTCCCTCTCTCCCTCTCCCTCTCTCTCCCTCTCCCTCTCATCCCCAGCATGCTAGACTCAAACAACGGCAGCAACGACAACAGTCAACGGATCAGGAATGGAAAGAATGTAATAATAAGTGAAACGACAGGAAACCCAGAAGTTGCTAATGAACCTCTTGACCCCTAATGAGTGCCCCGAGGACCATAAGGACCACAAACTTCGAAGAGAATGTAAAAGAAATGTCAAATAAAACCAAAGGCGGTAAAAAAAATAAAAACTAATTACGGAAAAGGTAAATACCAACCATAACGATTTTGGTAAATATTTTACAAGAGAGAGCAATTTACTAAATACAGTTGGACCTGTAATTCAGGGTGACGTCAAACTGTACTTTGTAAATAGTGGTGGGCGATGGTAGGATGGGGTTATGGAGCGTGGCAGTAGGGGTAATCGCCGCAATAACGGTGACGACACGATAACTGAGCACAATAATGATGACAGGATAGCAAGTGAAATGATAACGGTGACATAAACTATTGTATCCCAGCTCCCAGTGAGGCCCAGCACGCCGCCCAGCACTACAAAGTCACAACAGTTAAGCACTCTCTCTCCTCGTCTTTTTTGACACACTGTACTCCACTTCATATAGTCTAGGGTAGCTGCACTAATGCAGATGTACCTAATATGTTAATAAAAAAAAAAAAATCCCCGGAACTACTACGCCTTGAGAGCCATCAGCAACTTGTCGATCAGAGTCAGACCCTCAAGGTAACGAAGACATTGTTGCAGCCACTCACACACCCAGGTACTGACGTTGCCAGGCGGGACAGGCATATAACAGCATGAACCACAGCGGAAATAAATGCATTACATGAATGGGTAAGGAAAGAGCTTCTGTACTGAGTCATAAAACACTGGAATATGGAAGGGCTTCTCTATCAACAATACCAATGAACCCAAGAATACTGAAGAACCCCTTTACGAACCAAGTCCAAGAAAAACGGAATATGGAAGGAATCCTTTACCAACAACGCTAAAGAACACTAAAATACTGAAGGGATTTCTTTACCAATTAAGACTAAGAACACCGGAATATGGAAGGGATTCTTTATCAACGGTGTCAAAAAAACAGTTAAATGAATATCTCTCTCACATAAGGACAAGATGAGGGTTGAGGAATGCCTCCTTCCACTTGCGGCTCGCATAATTAGTATTCGACATTTTGACTGTAATACTGTCTCTAACTCCCACCCAGTGTTGGGGTTCTACCTAGTACCTAGTACCAATCTCACAGTAGATAAGATTGTGAGAAAATGGAGTTAAACTATTGTCGTGATAGCACTAGTAGAAGTAGTAGATGCAAAAGGTGGTAGTATTAGATGTAGTAATTATTGATGTATAAGTCGTGCTGGTAAGATTAGGTTCAAAATTCTTCTATTAATATATATATTAACGCACTTTTCTTCAAAACTGCGTTATATTTTTGCCTAGCACACCGCGTGGGGAAACAAATGGAATGAGAGCCTCGTGCTTTCTTTTCACGAGGCTTTCGTGAAAAAAGAAATAACTTCTTTCTTTTTCTCTTTCTCGATATCATCAGTCCAGGTAAGGTTCGTAGATTCAGTAAGAGAAAGTTAAGTATTCCACCAGATAACCTATATCTTAAAACCTTAAGGTTCTCTGTTATTTACAACTAAATATATCTACATACCATTCTCTTTCTTTTTCGATAATTAATACCTTGATTTCTATAGGTTTAGAATATAAATTTATAAATGCGTTGACATGGTAAGGGTTGTCTTTATCTGTGTTATCTTTCTCTATCTCACTTTGGCTTATTTTCCCATTCGCTATTTTCTGCATGCTCGTTCATACACATTATCGTGTCCAGCTTCTGTTCAGCTTCCTGGGTCCATATTTACGCCTTTCCTTCTTCTATCTCACACTATCTATCTATATCCAACTTCCTTGCCCTATCATACGTCTATTTCGTCTCTCAACCCCTTCCCCCTCCCTTTTATCTCTTCCACTTTCCTCCCATTCAAGTTCCCTTTCTCCTCTAACACCCCTTCCATCACCCATTTATTGTCCTCTCTCTCTTGTCTGTCCCTTCCCCTTCCCACTCCCCAGCACCCTCGTCTTTCCACTCACCTCGACCATCCCCCCCCCACCACCCTCCCCCCCCAACCACCCTCCCCCCATCCCCCCAGTCGTGGGAAAGATGTGGGAGAGGGGCTAAAGGTGCGTCTGTGGGCGTGGCTGCGGCAACAGGTGTCATTAATGATCTCGTCCCAGCACGAAATTATTGTCCGCAATCGACCACTTAATGTTCATCCACACCCACGCACCTGTACACGTCACACCCACGCCCACGCACCTGTACACGTCACACCCACGCCCACGCACCTGTACACGTCACACCCACGCCCACGCACCTGTACACGTCACACCCACGCCCACGCACCTGTACACGTCACACCCACGCCCACGCACCTGTGCACGTCACACCCACGCCCACGCACCTGTACACGTCACACCCACGCCCACGCACCTGTACACGTCACACCCACGCCCACGCACCTGTACGCGTCACACCCACGCCCACGCACCTGTACACGTCACACCCACGCCCACGCACCTGTACACGTCACAACCACGCCCACGCACCTGTACACGTCACACCCACGCCCACGCACCTGTACACGTTACACCCACGCCCACGCACCTGTGCACGTCAAACCCACACCCACGCACCTGTGCACGCCACACCCACGCCCATGTCTGCTGTGAGCATGCCCATCTTCTCAGGCAGCTCGACGCTCACACCTTCTCACATGTTTATGTATGTGTCGAAGCGGGTGTCGACTACGACCTTCGACACATCGCGGTACGGAGCATGACATCACATTGTGACTATTTCCTGAGGAAGAACTTGACACTTGACCTGCACCAGAATAAATCTATGTTGGATGTGAAGAGGACAATTTGAAGAACTATGTGAAGAGGACAATTTGAAGAACTATGTGAAGAGGACAATTTGAAGAACAATGTGAAGAGGACAATTTGAAGAACTATGTGAAGAGGACAATTTGACTAGTTTAGTGGTTGCCAGGGCGGAAACTTTTAAACCAATAGAATAAAAAAGCCAATCGTTAAGAAGGGATGGGGAGGTATAGGGAGATAGATTTGTCCACTTGTTGGAAAAATTGATTGAATAGATAATCGCAAAAGTTATTTGCATACATTTTGAATAACGTAGATTATTGAAAGATTGACATATTGGCTTTACAAAGATCCGGTCATGTTTGTGGGGAATATACCGGGATTGGATGCATGAGGAGAATTACATAGGAACAAAATGTGGTTACTAGAACCATGAATTTAACATTAAATAATATTCTGAAATTGTTAATAAGTACAACATAAAAGCTCTTAGCTGCATATGCAGTTAAGCAAGCACTTCCTATACTGGTCTCAATCTTTGGCGGCTTTGTTTACAATTGTTTAAACAGTTAATGTAAGTCCACTGACAAGTTTTCTCTGTGACAAAGATTGATACTGGTAATGGGCTGGATTATCCCCTTCTCTGTGACCTTGATACTGGTAATGGGCTGTAGCAGGTAGGATCCTTAAGGCTGATCTGGCTCATAAATTGCAGAACACAATATACCTGTGGGTACACCCTCACATTTAACATGTATTTTTTACATGGATATGATAAAATAGCTCTATTACTGCAAACACTGATAAGGTGCATGATCTAGGATCTGAACTATACACTCTCTAGCCTAGTCCTAGGAATATCTGTGCTGTTGCACACAAGGCATAATTACACAAGATAAATGTAAATTTGCATACACAAATTATATGCAATAAAATAAACTAACTTGATAAATTAAGATAATGGATCAGGCAATTAAATGTTTGATAGTTTATAGTAAAAGATTATATACACAAGATATATGATTATTCAGCTATATAAGCTCAGTTACTGTATGAGTAGGTCAGAACTTACTGATGATGAGGCGTTGCCTCGCTGCCTAACGACTCTCAATTTATATATGGATGTATTAATGTTATAAAGCATGCTAATTGGCCAATCTACGCTCTAAAACAATTAATAACTTATCCTGAATTGAGAACCGGAGCCTATCTGACCGTTGCCAGATGGAGTCACTCTTGCTGAGACTAGGCTCTGTATTTTAATGATGAATATGGCAGCTTGATGATGTTGATTTGATGTCACAGCGTTGCTGTAATGATTCTAGTTGCTTGCTCAGATATGGAGTGCACGTTGTTGCGTCTCACTTGGTAGATGAGGTGGTGGTGGGGCCTCACTAGCCGGTGGTCCTCCACACTCTTGATTTTGGATATATGTACCAGGAATTCCTCCCTATATACAGTTCAAGACTCTCCCAGTATTTAGGGAGCTATCACTGAAAATTATGAATAGTTTGTGTGTAATATCTTGCTGAAAAAGAGTCTCCAGCCCTACACACGAGTGCACTCCTGGATGTAAACACGAGGCCGCCAGGTACCAGACGATTCTGCCCCACTGGGCGCTTCTGCACACCGGCGTCTGCCCGTGGCGTCAGTCAAGGTGCCGGTAATGGTTATAAAATTATTATTTTCTTTATTTAGACTGAGTGTTGTGATAAAGTTATATCACAAGATAATTGGTTAATGGATTTAAAGATTATTGGCAGTACTTGATAGTACCTTTTGTTTTGAAGTAAGGATTTTGAAAAAATACTATCATTTTGGAATTTTGATTATGGAAGCTTCTTTGGGTTCTACAATATATATAGGTTTAGTGATTACCAATGGAAGCTTCTAGATTCTTAATGATTCACATATGATTCAGATATAGATATGATAGGCATTAACATGAGTGAAATTTTCCCAATGTTTAGTGTATTTCTTGACCAATAATGTAACATAGCAGAGGTCACTGCTCACGAAAAGATGTAGATACAGATTAAGGATGTATAAAGGAAATAAAGAGTCAATTTAAACATTTACGTCCGAGTGGGAAAGAATTGAAATGATTCTGACCTGAGATATACATTACGGATATAAACGATAGACAAATGATATGGAATACAAAAATAGGGAGGGACAAATTTAGAAGAGGGCTGATAATAGCTTCGAAACGATTTACATTGGCTCTTAAAATGAACGCCAAATTGGCAGATGCAAATAATGCCGAGAAATATAGGGTTCTAAGACGGTAGATTTATCGTCTTAGATGATAGATTTACTAGATTTTAATGATGATAGATTTACTAGATATCAACTGAACTCTGTTGAAATTACGAAATCTGAATGTGAAAGGCCTGAGTGTTATGATTTGTTAGGATTTTAACTCAATATAATAAATGTTTAAATGTACGGAATACACACAAATAGGATACTGAGATTAATCTCCAGACGTTTTAGTTAAGTCATTTAATATGCGCCATATACCCATCCCGTGGGCTGTGGGGCACCCCTTACCCATCCCACGGGCGGTAGTGGAACGGGAATGACCAAGTTGTTCTTACAAACTATCTCCTGCTGCCTTGAAGTATCAGTGTCTGATGGTAATTAGCTTTGTGAACGTTTAACGCTTCGCCCAGGAACCAATTAGGGTATCCTACTCCATTGAAGTAATCGTAAACTTTGTTAATTTCGATATCTAACTACTGCTCTAACAACTGTCTAACTACAGATTTGCAAAGCTCCCTATAGTTCTAAGATATGCCGCTGAGAACAGACGCAACAGCGGAAAACCAAAATTCATTTTCAGTTACCCAAATAAAGTCAGAAAGGAATTAGTAGACGTCTTTCAGAAGGAGATAAAGGTGAAGGTGCTGGAGTTTATGAGATTCCTTGTAATGTTTATAGCAACGTATATTACGGCCATGGGTATGTGGCCTTGCGGGCCGCTCCAAGCAACAGCCTGGTGGACCAAATTCTCACAAGTCAAGCCTGGCCTCGGGCCGGGCTTGGGGAGTAGAAGAACTCCCAGAACCCCATCAACCAGGTATCAACCAGGCCAAACAAGCAGGGATCTAAAACCCCGCATTACACAACACAGGTCTGTTAGATATGCCTTAAAAAATACCTCGGCTTTATATAAACATGTAAGTGAGATCGATCACAAAATTATATGGAGTAATTCTTGCATAATTTATCACCAACACTGTGACTTCAAAGGTAAAATAATAGAATATACTTTTATAAGAAGAAAAATAATAGAGATTGGGCAGTCGTTACCAGATTTGGTGAGCGGATATATAACAAGGAGGTTAATACCTAATGCTTACACCTCCACCAGATCACTTGTCTCGACGACATAAAAGCAGCTATAGCTGTCATTCTCGCTTTACGGGCTCACCATAGCCCGTGCTACATGGAAATTTTGTTCCAGTAGCTGAATCTAAAACAACAACAATCACTCTCGCTCACTTTTCAAGAAGTGATTTAATATGTGTTAACTGGCTATTGATTGCTGGTCGCGACGTTTTCATGTGTAGCGCCTCGCTGATGTTCAGTGTTCTGTTATCGTCATGTACTTGACGATTATTTCAGTGTTGCTTGTTAAGATGTCTCTGGTGATGTCAGGTTGTGTGAGGAGATTATATTCTCCTTGATGGAGTCCTGTTGTTTGTGCATTAAGCCCCTAGAGAGAGACGTTGTTGTCTTGCCTATATACTGAGATCTTAGGGGCTAACAGTCCCCCAAGTGGACTGGTCTGCTACCGATTGATTGATAAATATTAAGCCACCCTAAAGGTGGCACGGGCATGAATAGCCCGTAAGTGGAGGCTCTTTCGATCCATTTCCAGTATCAACGGCTGATACTAGAGATCTGGGGATGGATGGGGGTCTTCATGGTGGATTGCAGCCTCGGAGGACTGGCTGTAAGAGTTATGAAGCTGGTGGGTTAGTGTAGACCTCTAGGTATTTTTTTCTTTGACTGAGACTTGCTGCGAGTTGATATGACCGACCTGTCGTCGGAGTTCGGTGAGGTGACCTCCATGAGAAGGTCTTGTACCGAGGAGGTGTCGTATTTGTGGAGTGGCGGTGGAGCTCCTACTAAGATTTCCTTATTTGAGGAGTCCGTAACATCCGTAGTTAGTGGTTTTGTCTTTCGTCTCGCAGCCTGAGGTAGGCTCAGGTGTCGTGGATTACTGGTAGGAGCTTTTTCAGGAACGTTGATGGTGCTGTTAGTATTATGTAGACAGCACGTCTGCTGAGATGGTGACGGTAGGAGTGTTGGGAGCTGGAGTGGAAGGTGCTGCTGTTTGTGCAGCCTGGGGCCTTTGGTGGAGCTGGAGTCTGAGTTGAGATCGACTTTGTGGAAGTCCCCTGTGTAGCAGGGGAGTAGTGAGACGTGCGCCAGAGGCTATGATGGGGTCCTGGGGCCAGATTCACGAAGCAGTTACGCAAGCACTTACGAACCTGTACATCTTTTCTCAATCTTTGGCGGTTTTGTTTATAATTATTAAACAGTTAATGAGCTCCGAAGCACCAGGAGGCTGTTTATAACAATAACAACAGTTGATTGGGAGGTTTTCATGCTTTTAAACTGTTTAATAAATGTAACCAAAGCCGTTAAAGATTGAGGAAAGATGTACACGTTCGTAAGTGCTTGCGTAACTGCTTCGTGAATCTGGCCCCAGGCCATTGGCTAGGTATAGTGCGTTCAGTTCACTGATGAAACGGTGGTTGTCTGGTCAGGCAAACCTCTCCGCCAGTCTAATAAGACCAGGGATAATGCCTGCACGGGATGCAGGGAGCTGCTAAGGAGCCTGTGGGGTCTTGGGTCCCCTTGTGAAGGCTAGGTAACCGGGTGGGAGGAGCCACTATTTGGTAAAAATGGATAGAAAGAAAGAAAGTAGATTTATAACTTGCATTACAAAATAATGTAACTTTGTGTCCTAAATATTATTACAGTTAATGTATGTATTTTCGTTTCAGTGAAGCCTTCTACAGATCATTTTAACCCCCCCCCTTTCCCTTTGATTCATCTCACCCAGTCTTCTCCTGTTCCATCTCTCCTATACCATTCTCCTTGTTCACTCTCTATACAGCCTTTCACCTGACTGCATCTCGCTCTTTTATTCCCTTGCACTCTCACCTGTTCCTCTTCTCTCATCCATCTCTCTCCTCTCCCTGACCTGCCTGTTCCTCTTATCTATTCCTTCTTCATCTATAAAATAACCTCCACCCCTCCCTCCGCCAACACTCATGCAATCTCCACCACCCATCCCCATCTCCACCACCTTTCCCAGCCTCCACCACCTTTCCCAGCCTCCACCACCTTTCCCAGCCTCCACTACCCCTCCCTACATCCAAAACCTCTCCCTTCCACCACCACCACCCCCCACCTCCACTACCAAACCTCCCACCCTTTAATTGACCTTCACCCATAAATTACCCCCCCCCCTCATCAACCACTTCTCCACCACAACCCCAACACCTTCACTCCTATAATCCCACCCTTCCACCTCAACCAGCCCCTCCCCAACTCCACCACCACACACCCCCCCCCCCTTCCATCTATTAATCTCCACCGTCATTCCTCCAATCATTACTATCAAAGAGTTCGTCAGTCCTCTAACCCCAAGCCCCCCACCACCCATCTCCCCATCCCCACCCCCCATTCCTGAATGGTCTGTAAATCTAAGTGATGGGTTGTAACTCTCCTCCAGCGAGTGATTTGTGCTTCGGGGCGATGGAGGTGCCCGACTGATGGACGATCACGCCAGCAAGCAAGCAAGTAAGCAAGACAGCAAACAAATTAGCAGTTGAGGAAGCAAGGACGTCAGCAATCAAGCGAGCGTTTAGTCAATTAAGTAAGCAAAGAGCGGCTTGCTAGAGACGGTTTTTGATTAATTCTTACAAACTATTAGAAAAGTAAGCAAAATTAAGCTAAACAAAAAGAAGAATGAGGAGCAAGAGAATGAGAAAAAGAAAAGAAATAATAATGAAAAAGCATATGTAAAATAGCTTACAACGAAACGTACTCACCTCAGCAGACCAGGTGATATTACAGTACTCACCTCAGCAGACCAGGTGATATTACAGTACTCACCTCAGCAGACCAGGTGATATTACAGTACTCACCTCAGCAGACCAGGTGATATTACAGTACTCACCCCCAGCAGACCAGGAGGAGGTACTGTAGTATTCACCTCAGCAGACCAGGTGATATTACAGTACTCACCTCAGCAGACCAGGTGATATTACAGTACTCACCCCCAGCAGACCAGGAGGAGGTACTGTAGTATTCACCTCAGCAGACCAGGTGATATTACAGTACTCACCCCCAGCAGACCAGGAGGTGGTACTGTAGTACTCACCCCCAGCAGACCAGGAGGAGGTACTGTAGTACTCACCTCAGCAGACCAGGAGGAGGTACTGTAGTACTCACCCCAGCAGACCAGGAGGAGGTACTGTAGTATTCACCTCAGCAGACCAGGAGGTACTGTAGTACTCACCCCAGCAGACCAGGAGGAGGTACTCTAGTACTCACCTCAGCAGACCAGGAGGAGGTACTGTAGAACTCACCCCAGCAGACCAGGAGGAGGTACTGTAGTACTCACCCCAGCAGACCAGGAGGAGGTACTGTAGTACTCACCCCAGCAGACCAGGAGGAGGTACTGTAGTACTCACCCCAGCAGACCAGGAGGAGGTACTGTAGTACTCACCCCAGCAGACCCGGAGGAGGTACTGTAGTACTCACCCCCAGCAGACCAGGAGGAGGTACTGTAGTACTCACCCCAGCAGACCAGGAGGAGGTACTGTAGTACTCACCCCCAGCAGACCAGGAGGAGGTACTGTAGTACTCACCCCAGCAGACCAGGAGGAGGTACTCTAGTACTCACCCCAGCAGACCAGGAGGAGGTACTGTAGTACTCACCCCAGCAGACCAGGAGGAGGTACTGTAGTACTCACCCCATCAGACCAGGAGGAGGTACTGTAGTACTCACCCCAGCAGAACTATTGTGGACGTCATCCTCTGGATATGAGTACTTACCAAACGGTACTGACCTAACAGTGTCTCCTGGGAAGTATAATCTACCTCTAGGTCCCGTCTACTTGCTGTGTTCTACCAGTTGCGTTACAACTTAACTATATAGTGTAGACGTTCAAATTCGTTGTCGAATCTGACTTTATAGACCAACGAAGGTCTCTTGTGAATAAAGAGTCATTCTGGACTCTGTACGTACGTCAAACACCCATGAAACCCAGAACGAAGCTGTCGTAAGTCCAAACAAGTCCAGGGCTAACGGGTGTTTGAGTTACAGTGAAGGAATACAAAGAATCAACGTTTATGTTCGTGGACGAAAGAAGGAACATAGAAACGTGATTGCGACATGCAAAATTCTCCGGGAATGTAGGTAGTTAAGGACAAGTTATAGGACTAGTTTCGGATACAATTATTTACAGTTGGCGTGATTAAGAAACAGTCTATAGTATAAGATAGAATGTTTGTCTGGCGGTCTGTCCAAAGTTCGAGGCCGAACGCCAGGGGTTAGCCTCACCTAAATTGGCAGAGGGAATGGTGTGGGGAACAGGATGAACATAGGCTGGTCAAAGTCACCAGAATTCAAAAGAGAACAGCGTGCGAGGGTCACATTCACACTCTTACATTGGTTTTTTTTTTAAGTGCAACCGGATACACAGCAAAATATGTCGAAAAATCAAAATCAAAACAACTCTTTTCTTATATACAAATCCACAAGGGCAGTGACGAGGATTCGAACCTGCGTCCGGGAGCATCCCAGACACTGCCTTAATCGACTGAGCTACGACAGGGTAAAAAGAGTTGAAACCGAAGTTCTACGTACTGAACTTACTGGATCCCTTTTCCCTGGATCCCTTACTGGCTCTTTTCTTATAGTAATATACGAGATGATTTACTGATCTCTGAAAAATTAACAGAAATATCCTGCTATCCATAATTTGCCCGTAGTAGCCTAAAACAGACGATCCAGCCAGAGCTTCAAAGGGCTCACAAGCCACGCGGCGCCTTGCTCGGAGAAAAGGGGTAACTATTATCATTTTTGAGGATTTCACACCACAACCCGTTCTCGCACTTTCTTAGTCAATATTAACTTATTAAACACGTGCATATGTGACATACTAAACATACTAGTTTACGTTGAAAAGCTTCATAGAAAACACCGACCTTACCTAACCTTCTTAGTATGTTAAGATAAGCATCTTATTGCTTCATAATTACAATTATTACTTAACCTATTTTAATAATTACAATTATTACTTAACCCATAGGTTAAGTAATAATTGTAATTACGAAGCAATAAGATGCTTATCTTAACATACTAAGAAGGTTAGGTAAGGTCGGTGTTTTCTATGAAGCTTTTCAAGGTAAACTAGTATGTTTAGTATGTCACATATGCACGTATTTAATAAGTCAATATTGACTGTAAGAAAGTGCGAGAACGGGTTGCACACTACTCGGCTCCTCTCATCAGCGACCACCGGGCTCACTGAAGCCCGTGCTACTTGGAACTTTTTGTTCTAGGTAGCGAATCTTTAACAATAGCAACAGCGATCATTCACACGTCAGATAATTATAATTTTTGCACGAGAAACAGACAGAGACAGAGAAGAATTCATAACAAAAAACAGAGAGATACACTTAGCGAGGCGGAGAAAGAAAGATAGACAGAGAGGGATATAGAAATAGATAAGAGGGAGACAGATCGAGAGACAGAGACAGTAGATGGAGGGATATATGGATGGATAGATATATACATGAGTAAATGGATAGATTGGTATATGAATAGATGGATGGATGGATAGAAAGAAAAGTGGATAGATAGATGGATATATAGATGGATAAAATGATCGGTGGATAGAAAGATATATGGAAGAATAAATGGACGGATTGCTAGAGGGATAGATAGATGGATGGGTGGATAAATCGAAAAAGATGGATATACAGACGAATGGGTGCATAGATGGATGGATAGATACTTGGGGTATATGGAAAGACAGATGGGTGGATATATGGATAAAGAGACGGATGGATAGATTAATAGATGGATGCATAGATGGAATAATGGATTGATAGCTTAATAGACAAATAAATGGATGGATGGATTGATTTATATATAGATGGCAGACAGACATAGACCCGGGCAACGCCGGATACTCCACCAGTAAACTATAAAGTGAAGATATCATGGCAGACTTGATATATGGATATACAAGTAGCTATGATATAACCAAACGGGCTTATAGGAGCCTATATGACAACGGCCGTGGCCTCTACATATACATCCAGGATAGTTAGAGCGAAGGTCTTGCTTCATGCAGGTCGGCGTTCAATCCCCCGACCGTCCCATCCCAAATCCTTATCCTGACCCCTTCCAAGTGCTATATAGTCTTAATGCTTAGAGCTTTTTCTGACGGGAGACATCTCCCGTCACGCAGGGTGCAGTCGCACCTCCACAGATCTCCAGTATCATCTATTGATACTGGTAATGGCTCCAAAGGGCCACCACTTACGGGCTAGTCATGCCCGTGCCACCTTTTGGGTGGCTTAATCTTCATCAATCAATCAATCAACTTTTTCCCCTCTCATAGTTCCCTTCACACGCACACTAATTACCCATTAACCCATGAAAACGCACCGAAAAAAAATCCTTAAACAATCCACGGAGCTTCACGAACGTAAACACACATGCACACATACACACACACACATACACACACACACACACACACACACACACACACACACACACACACACACACACACACACACACACACACACACACACACACATCCCCCAGATCCCCCCAGACCCCCAGAGAAAGGGAGAACTCTGGTACAAGAGTTTCCATGAAGAATCTCAAGGTTTGGTACACCAATGCTGATGGGGTATCTAATAAAGCAGAAGAGATAAAAGAAAGAGTGAGTGAAGCAGATCCTGACATAGTTGCAATTGTGGAAACTAAAATTAATGACATGATCTCAGATGCAATCTTTCCTGAAGGGTACCAGGTGATACGAAAAGAGAGGACACAGAGACAGGGAGGGGGAGTAGCACTCCTAATAAAGCGGAAATGGAAGTTTGAAGACCTGGGAAATCGAGTTACCAATGAGTGCACAAGCTTCATACATGGAACTCTGACAGTAGATGGGAGGAAGATTGTGATCATGGTAATCTACAATCCCCCACCAAACAGTAGAAGACCCAGGCAGGAGTATGATGACAACAACAAAGCATGTATAGATGAACTGCAGAAGGCAGCAGCACTAGCCCACAGAATGAGAGCGAAGCTGCTGATCATGGGGGACCTAAATCATGGAGAGATAAATTGGGAATCAAGGAATCCCCATGGAGGGGATGAAACGTGGGGAGCAAAATTAGTAGATGTTATAGACAGGAATTTCCTGACACAACATGTGAAGGAAGACACAAGGGAAAGAGGAGGAGATGCACCGAGCCTATTAGACCTGATTTTCACCCAGAACGTAGAAGATATCGAGAATTTAGAGCATGAAATACCTCTAGGGGCCAGTGACCATTGTGTCCTAGTCTTTGACTACATGATGGAATTCAAAATTATGACCATGGGACAAGAGATCTGGGAAAGGAGAGCTGACTACAGGAAAGGGGACTATATGAGGATAAGGGACTATCTGGGTGAAGTGCAGTGGGAGGAAGAAATTAGAGGAAAAACAGTCCAAGATATGATGGACCTAGTCTTACAGAAATGCCAGGAGGCCGAAGAGAGATTTATACCAACGGTAAAGGGAAAAAATAAGAAGGAATATAATAACCCATGGTTTAATAGACAGTGTCAGGAAGCAAAAATGGCCAGCAGGCGGGAGTGGAGGAAGTACAGAAGACAAAGAACAGAGGACAACAGAAGCAGATACAACAGAGCTAGGAACGATTACATTAACATAAGACGAACATCGGAAAGGGACTATGAGAACGATATTGCAATCAAAGCGAAAAAACAACCTAAGTTACTACACAGTCATATAAGAAGAAAAATGTCGGTGAACGACCAAGTGACAAGACTAAGGAAGACAGAGGGGGCATATACTGAAAGTGACAAGGAAATCTGCGAGGCACTGAATGCCAGTTTCCATGGAGTGTTCACTACCGAGCCTGAGCAGCTCCCATTGTTGGAAGGGGTTACCCTAGATGAAAGACTATCAGATATAGAGGTGACAGCAGAGGAGGTAATGAAACAGTTGACAACTCTAGATGCAACTAAAGCAGTTGGACCAGACAAAGTATCACCGTGGATACTAAAAGAAGCAGCACAGGCCCTCAGCGTGCCTCTGGCAATGATCTTTAATGAGTCACTTATGTCAGGAGAATTGCCCAGTTGCTGGAAGAAGGCAAATGTCGTGCCGATCTTCAAGAAAGGAGATAGGGAGGAGGCACTTAACTACAGACCTGTATCACTGACAAGCATCCCCTGTAAAATACTGGAAAGAATAATTAGGCTACGCTTGGTTGCACACCTGGAGAACATTAGGTTTGTGAACAAACATCAACATGGGTTCTGGACAGGGAAATCGTGCCTAACAAACCTTCTGGAATTCTATGATAAAATAACGAGGATAAGACAGGACAGAGATGGTTGGGCAGACTGCATATTTCTGGACTGCCAAAAAGCCTTTGATACAGTACCGCACATGAGACTGCTGTTCAAGCTCGAGAGGCAGGCGGGGGTGGGGGGAAAGGTCCTAGAATGGATAAGGAACTACCTAACAGGAAGGAGCCAAAGAGTTACGGTAAGGGGCGAGAAGTCGGACTGGCGAACAGTAACAAGTGGAGTACCACAAGGATCGGTGCTGGGACCAATTCTATTTCTTGTATATGTTAACGACATGTTTTACAGGCGTAGAGTCCTACATGTCGATGTTTGCGGATGATGCAAAGTTGATGAGAAGAGTTGTGACAGATGAGGATTGCAGGATCCTCCAAGAGGACCTGAACAGATTGCAGAGATGGTCAGAGAAATGGCTACTAGAATTCAACACGAGCAAATGTAAAGTTATGGAAATGGGACTAGGAGATAGGAGACCAAAGGGACAGTACACAATGAAGGGGAACAGCCTACCTGTAACGACGCGTGAAAGAGACCTGGGGGTGGACGTAACACCTAATCTATCTCCTGAGGCACATATTAATAGGATAACGACAGCAGCGTACTCTACACTGGCAAAAGTTAGAACATCATTCAGAAACCTAAGTAAGGAGGCATTTAGGGCGCTTTACACTGCCTACGTAAGGCCAGTCTTAGAGTATGCCGCCTCATCATGGAGTCCCCATCTGAAGAAGCATATAATGAAACTGGAAAAGGTTCAGAGGTTTGCAACGAGACTCGTCCCAGAGCTACGAGGGATGGGGTATGAAGAGCGCCTGAGGGAACTGTGCCTTACGACACTAGAAAGAAGAAGGGAGAGGGGGGACATGATAGGAACGTATAAGATACTCAGAGGAATTGACAGAGTGGACATAGACGAAATGTTCACACGGAATAGTAACAGAACGAGAGGACATGGATGGAAGCTTGAAACTCAGATGAGTCACAGAGATGTAAGGAAGTTTTCTTTTAGCGTGAGAGTAGTGGGGAAATGGAATGCACTTCAGGAACAGGTTGTGGAAGCAAATACTATTCATAATTTTAAAACCAGGTATGATAGGGAAATGGGACAGGAGTCATTGCTGTAAACAACCGATGCTCGAAAGGCGGGATCCAAGAGTCAATGCTCGATCCTGCAAGCACATATAGGTGAGTACACACACGTACACACACACGCACACACACACACACACACGTGTGTGTGTGTGTTCAAAAACAAAGACTGAAACAAAAAACTTTATACACAGTTTCAAATGTATATATATGACAGAGCCCAGTAAGCTCAGGAATCTGTACACCAGTTGATCGACAATTGAGAGGCGGGACCAAAGAGCCAAAGCTCAACCCCCGCAAGCACAAATAGACGAGTACAAATAGGTGAGTACACACAAACAACTCCGGAATAAACTACGACACTATTTTCTTTAATCCGTATTAGCTTCAACTCTAATCGGTTGGGTTCTACTACGTTATAAATAAATTCTCCATTGGCCTCCTGACCTGGCCTTCCAGCACCGTCACGAGGGCTGGAGAACGCCACGGAACACAAACAAAAAAGTCTCATCTTTCACAGACTTCAGCTTGAGCTTCTACACCTCACACACTCTACTCTCTCCAAGCTTTTCCCTGTAAATATTTTGACTTGTAAACCTTTGCGGCTGCCAAACAGTTAAGAGGGAGAGGGTTGAGGTGGGAGGGGGTTAATGCCTCCCCCCCATTTCCCCCCGTAGAGTACCAATATGTCCACTTCCTTCATGTATACAGTCCCACTTCCTTAAAAAGAGTTTGCATACCCATTTCCTCCCCCCCATGGTGTATGTATACCCATCTCCCACACGTGAGGGTTATATATATATATATATATATATATATATATATATATATATATATATATATATATATATATATATATATATATTATATATATATATATATATATATATATATATATATATTGGTAGCAGTCTTTCCTGTAGACATATATTATTAAATATGACCGAAAAAGTAAGATTAATAATTCTAACACGAATTTCCTCAATCTTTCGTACATTTCTTTTCACTGTTGGTGGTAATTCAAAAATCAATTCTCCAAATTCATTTTTATTTCTAGTCTGACGCGACACTTGAGCGCGTTTCGTAAAACTTATTACATTTTCAAAGACTTTAGTTTAAACATACACAACTGAATAGACCTTACACATCTCCGATTTTTTTATATCTACATTTGAGTGAAGTGGATGGGGTGAGGTGGTATTTAATAAGGTATTAATTTCATCAACACAAGACAGAACACGAAACAATGGGTATTGAATAGAAGTGATTGTAGAAAGCCTATTGGTCCATATTTCTTGATGCTTCTATATTGGAGCGGAGTCTTGAGGTGGGTAGAATATAGTTTTGCATTAATTGGCTGTTGATTGCTGGTGTTGACTTCTTGATGTGTAGTGCCTCGCAAACGTCAAGCCGCCTGCTATCGCTGTATCTATCGATGATTTCTGTGTTGTTTACTAGGATTTCTCTGGCGATGGTTTGGTTGTGGGAAGAGATTATATGTTCCTTAAT
>NW_025553435.1:0-23865 GCF_020424385.1 Procambarus clarkii
CACCTACACTACCACCCCACACTACCACCCCACACTACCACCCCACACTACCACCCCACACTACCACCTACACTACCACCCCACACTACCACCCCACACTACCACCTACACTACCACCCCACACTACCACCCCACACTACCACCCACACTACCACCCCACACTACCACCCCCCACACTACCACCCACACTACCACCCCACACTACCACCCCACACTACCACCTACACTACCACCCCACACTACCACCCCACACTACCACCTACACTACCACCCCACACTACCACCCCACACTACCACTTACCTACACTACCACCCCCACACTACCACTACCACACTACCACTACCCTTACACTACCACCCCACACTACCACCACTACACTACCACCCACACTACCACCCCACACTACCACTTACACTACCACCTACACTACCATCCCACACACACACGCACACACACACACACACACATACACACACATTTTAGCAATGAATTAAACGAATCTGTTGGTAATTAAAAATTTTTACTCTGTTTTGCAGCAGCTAATTAGAGCAGGTAATTTATATATTTAAAAAAAATAATTGCTCTTATTAGCTAAAGCGTGATAGATAGGATTTACATCTCTTGCATATATGCATGTGTAATATATATATATATATATATATATATATATATATATATATATATATATATATATATATATATATATATATATATATATATATATATATATGTGTGTATATCACGAAAATAAACACGTGATAAGAATGTGACAATGTCAGACCACGGAGGAAAAATGAAACAGGAAATTTCCTTAAGTACTTTCGTATATTAAATACATCTTCAGAAGGTCAATTACCAAGGAAGGACCTTCTGAAGATGTATTTAATATACGAAAGTACTTAAGGAAATTTCCTGTTTCATTTTTCCTCCGTGGTCTGACATTGTCATATATATATATATATATATATTAAATATGACCGAAAAAAGATGCATGTGTAATATATGTATATATATATATATATATATATATATATATATATATATATATATATATATATATATATATATATATATATATATATATATATTTCGGTTCCTGTCCAGAAGCGGAGGAGCTTCAAGAGATCCATAACCTTTAGGCATTTGTCTTGTATGTTTTGTAACCTTTAAATACACAATAAAGGAAAAAAAAAAGGGAAGGGGGTGGTAGGAGAAAAGCACACAGAAACTGTATTGGAGGGGACCTACATTCCCTCTAATGCTCTAATGCGTTATGTGTGGTTTCCTCCGAGGCTCTCAATCTTTCCATTTCTTTTCAGCCCTTATATATATATATATATAAAAATATATATATATATATATATATATATATATATATATATATATATATATATATATATATATATATATATATATATATATATATATATAACTCACACCCCAAAAGTGACTCGAACCCATACTGCCAGGAGCACAATGCAACTGGTGTGTACAGGACACCTTATTCACTCGACCATCACGACCGGACAAAAGCTGATGGAAGCCTCGGCTATTTGCCTCGGCTTGTATGTAAAATGTAATTATTTCACTCATAATGGTGTACTGCCAGGAATCTTATCCAAATATCCAAAGTCTGCTAGCTGCAGATACTGCATGCACACGATTGCAAACTTTCCACAGCTGCAGGAGTGTGAGGGTTGGTGCATGATCAGAAATTGGTTCACCACAGATGTAAATTACTCTGCTCACAGACCTCCTACGGGCTCACCATAGCCCGTGCTACCTAGAACTTTTGGTTCCAGGTAGCGAATCTTAACAGCAACAACATCACAGACCTCTGTGGACCAGTTTTGGAAGAAATTGTGGTATAAAATACTGTTAATGTATATACTTTAAACTGTGTAGCTTGTCGAAGCTGTCCCGCTGAGCTGAGTGAATTTAGATCAAGGAAGATGAATAGATGACAAAGAGAAGTAGAATATATCAAGATCGGTATGCAAATTAGAATAGCTCACTTTTTCTCAATTCCCGATCCTCCGGTAGGCAGTAAAACTAAGTCTTAAAATATCCTGAGCAGTCTTTAACGAGGCAGGAGTCTGTCTAACGAAGTCATGAGCACTTTGGTTAGTCTTTAACGAGATAAAAGCCTTTCTCACTGCCGAGTTAGTCTTACTGTTTTATGCTGCTATTTATTTGTTCATATCTCCTTGTTTCAGGATTTCCGGTTTGGAAAGATGAGATAGAGGAAGTCGTTCGTCTGAGTGAGGGAAGGGGAGAAAGGGGGGAAATAAATAGGGAAGAAAGAGAGCGAAAGCGAGAGAGATTATTGAGGAGAACTGTGACAGTTTTCCAGCATTAAATCTAGTTTGTTGTTGTTGTTAAAGATTCGCTACCTGGAACAAAGTTCCAAGTAGCACAGGCTATGGTGAGCCCGTATTAAATCTAGTACTTTAGACAACCTCGAGTACCAACATATCGTCCTCTGTTGTGGCTACTACTGTACCGTAGACTATGACATTGTATACCACAGACAATGTGGGCTACTTAAATACCGCAGACTGGCTGTTATTCAGTATATCGATCTTTTGAGAAAACCCCCCACGATCGTCGTAGGTCTCCAGCACAGAACTATCGGAGACATGAGAGTGACGGGCGAGGGACGGTTGTGTACTCTGGTGGAGGACTGTTGTGTACTCTGGTGGAGGACTGTTGTGTGCTCTGGTGGAGGACTGTTGTGTGCTCTGGTGGACTGTTGTGTGCTCTGGTGGAGGGACGGTTGTGTACTCTGGGGGAGGACTGTTGTGTGCTCTGGTGGAGGGACTGTTGTGTGCTCTGGTGGAGGACTGTTGTGTGCTCTGGGAGGAGGACTCTGTTGTTGTGCTCTGGTGGAGGACTGTGGAGGTGGAGGACTGTTGTGTACTCTGGTGGAGGACTGTTGTGTGCTCTGGTGGAGGACTGTTGTGTGCTCTGGTGGAGGACTGTTGTGTGCTCTGGTGGAGGACTGTTGTGTGCTCTGGTGGAGGACTGTTGTGTGCTCTGGTGGAGGACTGTTGTGACTCTGGTGGAGGACTGTTGTGTACTCTGGTGGAGGACTGTTTGTGTGTGCTCTGGAGGTGCTCTGGCTCTGGAGGACTGTTGTGTACTCTGGTGGAGGACTGTTGTGTGCTCTGGTGGAGGACTGTTGTGTGCTCTGGTGGAGGACTGTTGTGTGCTCTGGTGGAGGACTGTTGTGTGCTCTGTGTGTACTCTGGGGGAGGACTGTTGTGTGCTCTGGTGGAGGACTGTTGTGTACTCTGGTGGAGGACTGTTGTGTGCTCTGGTGGAGGACTGTTGTGTACTCTGGTGGAGGACTGTTGTGTGCTCTGGTGGAGGACTGTTGTGTGCTCTGGAGGAGGACTGTTGTGTACTCTCTGGTGGAGGACTGTTGTGTGCTCTGGGGGAGGACTGTTGTGTACTCTCTGGAGGACTGTTGTGTACTCTGGTGGAGGACTGTTGTGTGCTCTGGTGGAGGACTGTTGTGTGCTCTGGTGGAGGACTGTTGTGTGCTCTGGTGGAGGACTGTTGTGTGCTCTGGTGGAGGACTGTTGTGTGCTCTGGTGGAGGACTGTTGTGTACTCTGGTGGAGGACTGTTGTGTACTCTGGTGGAGGACTGTTGTGTACTCTGGTGGAGGACTGTTGTGTACTCTGGTGGAGGACTGTTGTGTACTCTGGTGGAGGACTGTTGTGTACTCTCTGGTGGAGGACTGTTGTGTACTCTGGTGGAGGACTGTTGTGTACTCTGGTGGAGGACTGTGTGTGTACTCTGGTGGAGGACTGTTGTGTGTACTCTGGTGGAGGACTGTGTGTGCTCTGGTACTCTGGTGGAGGACTGTTGTGTACTCTGGTTGGAGGACTGTGTACTCTGGTGGAGGACTGTTGTGTGCTCTGGTGGAGGACTGTTGTGTACTCTGGTGGAGGACTGTTGTGTGCTCTGGTGGAGGACTGTTGTGACTCTGTTGTGTGCTCTGGTGGAGGACTGTTGTGTGCTCTGGTGGAGGAGGACTGGTGGAGGGACTGTTGTGTACTCTGGTGGAGGACTGTTGTGTGCTCTGTGTTGTGCTCTGGTGGAGGACTGTTGTGTGCTCTCTGGTGGAGGACTGTTGGACTGTGGAGGACTGTTGTACTCTGGTGGAGGACTGTTGTGTGGAGGACTGTTGTGTGCTCTCTGGTGGAGGACTGTTGTGTGCTCTGGTGGAGGACTGTTGTGTGCTCTGGTGGAGGACTGTTGTGTGGTGGAGGACTGTTGTGTGCTCTGGTGGAGGACTGTTGTGTACTCTGGTGGAGGACTGTTGTGTGCTCTGGGACTGTTGTGTGCTCTGGTGGAGGACTGTTGTGTGCTCTGTTGTGTACTCTGGTGGGACTGTTGTGTGCTCTGGTGGAGGACTGTTGTGTGCTCTCTGGTGGGAGGACTGTTGTGTGCTCTGGTGGAGGACTGTTGTGTGCTCTGTGCTGGAGGACTGGTGGAGGACTGTTGTGTGGTGGAGGACTGTTGTGTGCTCTGGTGGAGGACTGGAGGACTGTTGTGGTGGTGGAGGACTGTTGTGTGCTCTGGACTGTTGTGTGCTCTGGTGGAGGACTGTTGTGTGCTCTGGTGGAGGACTGTTGTGTGCTCTGGTGGAGGACTGTTGTGTGCTCTGGTGGAGGACTGTTGTGTACTCTGGTGGAGGACTGTTGTGTGCTCTGGTGGAGGACTGTTGTGTGCTCTGGTGGAGGACTGTTGTGTGCTCTGGTGGAGGACTGTTGTGTGGAGGACTCTGGTGGAGGACTGTTGTGTGCTCTGGTGGAGGACTGTTGTGTACTCTGGTGGAGGACTGTTGTGTGCTCTGGTGGAGGACTGTTGTGTACTCTGGTGGAGGACTGTTGTGTACTCTGGTGGAGGACTGTTGTGTACTCTGGTGGAGGACTGTTGTGTGCTCTGGTGGAGGACTGTTGTGTACTCTGGTGGAGGACTGTTGTGTACTCTGGTGGAGGACTGTTGTGTACTCTGGTGGAGGACTGTTGTGTGCTCTGGTGGAGGACTGTTGTGTACTCTGGTGGAGGACTGTTGTGTGCTCTGGGGGAGGACTGTTGTGTACTCTGGTGGAGGACTGTTGTGTACTCTGGTGGAGGACTGTTGTGTGCTCTGGTGGAGGACTGTTGTGTACTCTGGTGGAGGACTGTTGTGTACTCTGGTGGAGGACTGTTGTGTGCTCTGGTGGAGGACTGTTGTGTACTCTGGTGGAGGACTGTTGTGTGCTCTGGTGGAGGACTGTTGTGTACTCTGGTGGAGGACTGTTGTGTACTCTGGTGGAGGACTGTTGTGTACTCTGGTGGAGGACTGTTGTGTGCTCTGGGGGAGGACTGTTGTGTACTCTGGTGGAGGACTGTTGTGTGCTCTGGTGGAGGACTGTTGTGTACTCTGGTGGAGGACTGTTGTGTGCTCTGGTGGAGGACTGTTGTGTACTCTGGGGGACAGTCCTTCTCGGACCTCCATGGTCGAGTTATAACTTGTTCATAAGTGTCCAGGACGGACCGAAGCGTTGTCTCCTCGGACTGGAACGGACCTTCCAAAGTCACATATTGGAAAAAAATATGTGCATATATTAGCCATAGAGTGGTGTTATATTGGTGATATATTGGTCATATATAGATTATAGTGTTTATTCATACACACCAACAACACATTTGCACACACATAATTTTCCAGCTCCATTTCCAGTTTTCCGTCTTTTTGATTCTTACTCATTCCAGTCCCTTCTCAGCTGTTTATTTAAGAGTTTTCAACTCATTTTTAGCGAGTTTTGTGTCTCTGTTTTTTCTTTCTTCCATTACCTCGCTTATTCCATCTTCCAGCATTGTGTTTCTTAGGTAATCTCATTTCCAGGAATACCTTCATTCCAGGCCCGGGTATTGTTTTTATATCAGTCGTTCCAGTTGGAAGAGGTCGCGGTGTCTCAATTACTTAACTTATATGGATGACCTGATAACAATATTGTCAAATATTATCTCGATTATTACTTTTAATTGATAATTGCTTCTAGTTTCATGTTTTCTCCGCGTTCCTTCCTACCTAATTATTTTTGTCCCCTATTTCTTGCTTCTAATTCATCTCTTGTGTGCTCAGTCATTCGTTAATTCTATTTTTTTTTTGCTTGTTTCTAGTTCTTGTTTTCTTTCTCTAGGTTCTCGTTTGATTCTTCCTTTATTGCAGCCTCTCTTCTCATTCCTCGTCATCCCCCATTTCTAGCCTTTTTTCACTGTTTTATTCCTATTCTCCAGTCTGTCACTGCTTTTCATCCCTGTCTTTTCCCTCCACCAGTCCTTCCCAAACTTTCCCACTAATCATCTTGCACCTTTTCCAGCTCCTCTTCCCCTAGCTCCTCTTCCAGGCCTTCCGGTCAGGTCCAGTCTTCTCACGTCCCTCTCCAGCACCTTTATCCTCAGCCTCCTGGATAAAGTTCAGGTTCCCACACTCTCAGTTAATGATCTTAAGAAGTACCCAAGTCTCCTTGTCTCAATCCTTTCTTCTATGGCTATGGTGCTTTACCAGTGCTTTCATCGGTCTTCTTTCATCTCTCTATCTTCTTTCTCATCTTGGCCTTCGTTCTGATCATTTTTACTCATCGTTTCTTCAACTCCTCATCCATAACAACTGACTCATCGGATGCCTCCACGAGTCTCAGCATTCAGGAATCTTTTTGAATTGTCGCCTCGACTTATGATTCCTTTAAGTTTTGTCCAAGTTTCTGCTCATCATTTGATGTGTTCTCTTCCTCTGGCTGTGTTATCTCCTTCTGGCCGTGTTCTCTCCCTCTGGCCGTGTTCTCTCCCTCCCTCTGACAGCGTTCTCCCCCTCTGGCAGTGTTCTCTCCTTGCCTACTCCTCGCTACATCCTTCTCACTCCTACTAACTACTCACCCACCAAATCCTTCCAGGGAAAAAAAGACTATTATCTGGGGAGAAAGTCTTGGCTACAGCTCAATGTAGCGTCGGACTTCAAAGACTCATCCTCCTATACCACTCTCCTTATCCAACGTCTTAACCCTCTCCCTCTTTCCTCTCTTGTCTCTCCCTTCTTGTTGGCCTTCTCTCCTTTTATTCCAGTTGCGGCTCCGGTGACTTCAAACAATAAAATCAATTCGTCTCTCCTGGATGTAGGCAGGAAGTTGTGTGGTGTTGTATGGGGTCTGTTTCTAGTGAGGGTTGGTCTCTGTCTCACTCTCTCTTTCTCCCTTCTATCTTTTCCTCTCCCCCCTCCTTTCTACTTTCCCTCTACGCTATTTTCCTTCCCTGTATTCTTTCTTTGTCTTTCTCTCTCTCTCTCTCTCTCTCTCTCTCTCTCTCTCTCTCTCTCTCTCTCTCTCTCTCTCTCTCTCTCTCTCTCTCTCTCTCTCTCTCTCTCTCTCTCTCTCTCTCTCTCTCTCTCTCTTTTCCTCCTTTCCACCCTGCCTTCTCCCTTCTCTCCATCACTTATCCATTCCATTCGCCTCTCCATCTATCTCTCCCATCTTCCCTCAGTGCCTCCTGCCTTCCCCCTCCCTCCCTCCTCTCTCTCTTGTAACAAACTTTTCCACCGTGAAAATTTAGCCATTCAAGAGTTTCTTTCCCTTACCTGTCGAAGGCCATACAACGAAGAGTGGAAAATAGCGAGAAACTGATAGATCATGAGACATAGAGCTGATAGATCAGGAGGCATAGAGCTGATAGATCATGAGACATAGAGCTGATAGATCAGAAGGCATAGAGCTGATAGATCAGGAGGCATAGAGCTGATAGATCAGGAGAGCATAGAGACATAGAGCTGATAGATCATGAGACATAGAGCTGATAGATCGCATAGAGCTGATAGATCAGGAGAGCTGATAGATAGAGCTGATAGATCAGGAGATATAGAGCCGGTTCTACACCACAGTACCAGCGAGATTGCTGCCTTCTGTCTACTCTACAATTTGTACTATCTTACATGTGCTCGTAGGCCGAGATTCAGCTGCTGGGCCCCAGCCTTTCAGTCCGCCTGTTGCAATGGCTGGCGAACGTTTTGTTTTCGTAATTTAATCCTTTTAAAGTATTACCTTTGGGGCCTTTTCTCCGAAAGTAATTTGTTAATAACACAGTTTTGTTTAGGAGGTGATTAGTTTATGAATAGTTTACTATATTTCCTGTATACATAATTATTCATGGTTTACGACGAAAAAATAATTGCACTCAATAGGATATTATTTCCACCATTACGCCACGTAATTTGCGTAAGCAAAAAGGGATTACATGAAGCCATGATTGGACGAGAGATGAAATATCAGCCAATCAGAGAGGAGCTTGAAGATATAATACAGAAGCATGAGCATCCGATTGGCTCTTGGGAGCTCAGTTGACTGTCCCATCTTGGAGAGGAGTAGTCGAGCCTGCTGGAGCTCTGAGAATCACCCCTGAAATTGCTAGTTCATGACTGATATGCCTGAAATTTTCAAGATATCATAGATATCATGGTGCAGCTGAAGGCAATTCGACCACAGTAAGAATAATAATTATGCTTGGCATCGTTTTGAATCGGGAAACTATCAGGAGAAGCGCTAAGCCATTACGACTATATAACACTGTAAAGGGATCAGGATTAGGATTTGGGATGAGACGGGGAGAAGGAATGGTGCCCAACCACTTGTGGACAGTCGGGGGATTGAACGCCGACCTGCATGAAGCGAGACCGTCGCTCTACCTTCCACCCCATGTGGAGTATGTCAATTTAAAAAAAGATTTTGGAGTTTTTCTCCAATTGTCTGATCGTTCAGAGGCGGGTTCCTAGAGGTGGAGCTCGACACACTTGGACACAAGTAGGTGAGATCACCCCCCCCCCCCCACACACACACACTCTCAGGTCAACAGGTAACCCGGTCAATACTCTCAAGTCAAATATCCGGCCTCACGGATATACTCGAATCCCTCTCAAAATATAATGATAATATCCGTTACTTATATATATTATATAATATAATATGTGTCCATTATCACACATCTCCCGTTCTTCCGTCTATCAGAACACATAATTACACTCAATTATCTATTTATCAAAACTGTACAGATCCATTCCCATCTATCTGTCCATCAGTTCATATGTATGCTAATCCTCCGCCTGTTTATCATTACAATATCGTTACATCTATCCATCTATTTGTAGATGGATACATCTATCCATTTGTAGAACATATGTTACATCCATCCGCTTATCCATTCTTTTATCCATCAATACACACACACCTCTTCCACAGTCCTATCCAACACACATCTGTTATCCGCCTCCATCTATCTGTCCATCAGTAAATATCTATCGCAGAGGTATTCTCTGGGTAATATTATTGTATACAAGGTGTGTGTGTGTATATTCTTTTTTCCTGATGAATATGCTGTCAGCGGGATATATTAGCTGATCTGTGGCACCTATTGTGTCTGTGGTGCTGTGGCGGCCACTGTGGCCCATATTGTGTGTGTAGTTACTGTTTGTGTCTGTGGTGCTGTGGCGGCCACTGTGGCCCATATTGTGTGTGTAGTTACTGTTTGTGTCTGTCGTGCTGTGGCGGCCACTGTGGCCCATATTGTGTGTGTAGTTACTGTTTGTGTCTCTAGGGTCGAGCTCTAGCTCTTCGACCTCGCTTTTCTGGCCGTTGGTTGTCTAATGCAATGACTCCTGGTCTGTTTCTCTATCATATCTGTTTTTAAAGTTATGAAGGGAGTTTGCCTCTACAATCTGCTCCTTTAGGTCATTCCATATATTCACTTCCCTTACGCTAAAAGAAAACTTTTTAATATCTCTATGACACATCTGAGTTTCAAGCTTCCATCCGTACCTCTCTTGTTCTGTTGACCAGACCACACACTAGAAGTTGAAGGGACGACGACGTTTCGGTCCGTCCTGGACCATTCTCAAGTCCCTTGTTCTGTTGTTATTCATTGTAAGAATTTCCTATGTTTCCACCTTGGTAATTCCTCTAAGGAATTTATATGTCTGTATCATGTCCCCACTCTCCTTCCTCCTTTCTAACGTCGTCAGGTTTAATTCCTTCAGTCTGTCTTCGTATCTCATCCCTCGCAGCTCTGGGACGAGCCTAGTTGCAAATCTTTGCGCCTTTTTGAACTTCCTTATGTGTTTTTAAGATGGGGGTTCCACGCTGGGTCGGCGTACTCTAAGACTGGCCTCACATAGGTGGTATACAGTGATCTAAAAGCCTCCATATTTATTCAAGTTTCTGAAGGATGTTCTGACTTTTGCCAGGGTAGAGTATGCGGCTGACGTTATTCTATTGATATGAGCCTCTGGAGTTAGGGTTGGTGTTATGTCCACTCCCAAGTCTTTTTCTCTAGACGTTATAGGGAGGTAGTTTCCCTTCATCGTATGAAGTGTGTGTAGCACCTAGTTGTCACCTAGTTGACAGCTCAGTTGACAGCTCTGCAGAATCGAGCTATTAGCTCTTGGACCCCGCCTTTCTAACCAATTTATTTTCCTCAATTATGTCTAATACATATATTATTTTGCGCGCGCGTACACACACACATATGCACATCCCTATCCAGGAAGCAGCCCGTAGCAGCTGTCTAACTGCCAGGTACCTATTTACTGCTAGGTAAACAGGTATAGCAGGGTGAAAGAAACTGTGCTCATTTGTTTCTGCCTCTGCCGGGGATCGAACCCGAGCCCTTAGGACTATGACCCCAGAGCGCTGTCCACTCAGTTGCGAGGCCCCCGCGGCTCTGTGTGCTCACCTAGTTGTGCTTGCGGGGGTTGAGCTTTAGCTCTTTGGTCCCGCCTCTCTACTGTCAATCAACTGGTGTACAGATTCCTGAGCCTATTGGGCTCTTATCATATCTACATTTGAAACTGTGTATGGAGTCAGCCTCCACCACATCACTGCCTAATGCATTCCATTTGTTAACTACTCTGACACTGAAAAGTTCTTTCTTATATCTCTGTGGCTCTTTTGGGTACTAGGTTTCCACTTGTGTTCCCTTGTTCGAGTACAACCTGTTCTAAATAGCCTGTCCTTATCTGACGAGTCAGTTCCGCTGAGAAATTTGTATGTGGTAATCATGGCTTCTCTAATTCTTCTGTTCCCCAGTGAGGTGAGGTTTAATTCTTGAACCCTTTCCTCGTAACTCATACCCCTCAGCTCCGAGACTAATCTGGTGGCATACCTCTGAACAGTCTTTTATTTTGTCTTGCGTTTGACTAGATATGGACACCACGCTGGAGCCGCATACTCCAGGAGTAGTCTGACGTATGTGACATATAAGGTTTTTCAATCATTCCTTATACAAGATTCCTTACAACATAAGCAGTTATGTTGCCCAACCCCGTATGTGCCACATATGATATTATTCTATGTGGGGCTTCAGGTGGGGGGCGGGGGGGGGGGGGCGGTCCAGTGAGATGTCAACACCCAGAAATTTCTCTCTACCTGATTTCTGAAGAATTTTATCTCCCAAATGCCATTATATTTTTGTCATATTTCTCCCCCTCCTTCCCCCCCCCGGGGCATTGCTACCCCCCCAACCCAGGCCACATGTGTCCCTCTCCAAATCCCCCCTCTCTCTTCCACATTGTTGATTGACGGTTGAGAGGCGGGACCAAAGAGCCAGAGCTCAACCCTCCCGCAAGCACAATTAGGTGAGTACATAACTACTTAAGTCTTGTACATAACTACAGTCATATATATTCCTCTCCTGCCAAACTGTTCCTTCCATTGTTTCCCCTCTACCACAACTTCCCCTACCCCCCCCCTTAATAACCCCCCCCCCCCGGCCACAACTACCCCTACCCCCCCCTTAATACCCCCCCCTGGACACAACTACCCCTACCTCCCCCTTACTCCCCCACCCCCCGGCCACAACTACCCCTACCCCCCCTTACTCCCCCACCCCCGGCCACAACTTCCCCTACCTCCCCCTTACTCCCCCACCCTCCGGCCACAACTACCCCTACCCCCCCCCTTACTCCCCCCCCCTGGCCACAACTACCCCTACCCCCCCCCTTAATACCCCCCCTGGACACAACTACCCCTACCCCCCCCCCCCCCCCTTAATACCCCCCCTGGACACAACTACCCCTACCCCCCCCCTTAATACCCCCCCTGGACACAACTACCCCTACCCCCGCCTTAATACCCCCCCTGGACACAACTACCCCTACCCCCCCCCTTAATACCCCCCCTGGACACAAACCCCTACCCCCCCCCTACCCCCCCCCGGCCACAACTACCCCTACCCCCCCTTAATACCCCCCCTGGACACAACTACCCCCCTACCCCCCCCCCTTAATAATACCCCCCCCTGGACACAACTACCTACCCCTACCCCCCTTTCCCCTCCCTCAACTACCCGCCATTCCACACCACACAAACCACCGTCAACTCCTCAGGGAACGTCGCCACGTCAATTTAGGCGGCAGAAAATGCAAAAATCTGAGACGAACTTTTTTAAGCATTAATCTCACTCATATGAGACGTGTGTTAATGCCTGAGGAGTGAGGCAGCTGAGGAGTGAGGCCGCTGAGGAGTGAGGCCGCTGAGGAGTGAGGCCGCTGAGGAGTGAGGCCGCTGAGGAGTGAGGCCGCTGAGGAGTGAGGCCGCTGAGGAGTGAGGCCGCTGAGGAGTGAGGCCGCTGAGGAGTGAGGCCGCTGAGGAGTGAGGCCGCTGAGGAGTGAGGCCGCTGAGGAGTGAGGCCGCTGAGGAGTGAGGCCGCTGAGGAGTGAGGCCGCTGAGGAG
Organism: Procambarus clarkii; assembly: GCF_020424385.1. Taxonomy (NCBI): domain Eukaryota; kingdom Metazoa; phylum Arthropoda; class Malacostraca; order Decapoda; family Cambaridae; genus Procambarus; species Procambarus clarkii. Next base: position 12,770 of record NW_025553435.1, read on the forward strand.
TGAGGCCGCTGAGGAGTGAGGCCGCTGAGGAGTGAGGCCGCTGAGGAGTGAGGCCGCTGAGGAGTGAGGCCGCTGAGGAGTGAGGCCGCTGAGGAGTGAGGCCGCTGAGGAGTGAGGCAGCTGAGGAGTGAGGCCGCTGAGGAGTGAGGCCGCTGAGGAGTGAGGCCGCTGAGGAGTGAGGCCGCTGAGGAGTGAGGCAGCTGAGGAGTGAGGCAGCTGAGGAGTGAGGCCGCTGAGGAGTGAGGCAGCTGAGGAGTGAGGCCGCTGAGGAGTGAGGCAGCTGAGGAGTGAGGCCGCTGAGGAGTGAGGCCGCTGAGGAGTGAGGCCGCTGAGGAGTGAGGCAGCTGAGGAGTGAGGCAGCTGAGGAGTGAGGCAGCTGAGGAGTGAGGCCGCTGAGGAGTGAGGCCGCTGAGGAGTGAGGCAGCTGAGGAGTGAGGCCGCTGAGGAGTGAGGCCGCTGAGGAGTGAGGCCGCTGAGGAGTGAGGCCGCTGAGGAGTGAGGCCGCTGAGGAGTGAGGCAGCTGAGGAGTGAGGCCGCTGAGGAGTGAGGCAGCTGAGGAGTGAGGCCGCTGAGGAGTGAGGCAGCTGAGGAGTGAGGCAGCTGAGGAGTGAGGCCGCTGAGGAGTGAGGCAGCTGAGGAGTGAGGCAGCTGAGGAGTGAGGCAGCTGAGGAGTGAGGCAGCTGAGGAGTGAGGCCGCTGAGGAGTGAGGCAGCTGAGGAGTGAGGCAGCTGAGGAGTGAGGCAGCTGAGGAGTGAGGCAGCTGAGGAGTGAGGCAGCTGAGGAGTGAGGCTGAGGAGTGAGGCCTGAGGAGTGAGGCAGCTGAGGAGTGAGGCCGCTGAGGAGTGAGTGAGGCCGGCTGAGGAGTGAGCTGAGGAGTGAGCCGCTGAGGAGTGAGGCCGCTGAGGAGTGAGGCCGCTGAGGAGTGAGGCCGCTGAGGAGTGAGGCAGCTGAGGAGTGAGGCCGCTGAGGAGTGAGGCCGCTGAGCTGAGCTGAGGAGTGAGGCCGCTGAGGAGCTGAGGAGTGAGGCCGCTGAGGAGTGAAGCAGCTGAGGAGTGAGGGCAGCTGAGGAGTGAGGAGCCGCTGAGGAGTGAGGCCGCTGAGGAGTGAAGCCGCTGAGGAGTGAGGCCGCTGAGGAGTGAGGCAGCTGAGGAGTGAGGCCGCTGAGGAGTGAGGCAGCTGAGGAGTGAGGCCGCTGAGGAGTGAGGCCGCTGAGGAGTGAGGCCGCTGAGGAGTGAGGCCGCTGAGGAGTGAGGCAGCTGAGGAGTGAGGAGCTGAGGAGTGAGGCCGCTGAGGAGTGAGGCAGCTGAGGAGTGAGGCAGCTGAGGAGTGAGGCCGCTGAGGAGTGAGGCAGCTGAGGAGTGAGGCAGCTGAGGAGTGAGGCCGCTGAGGAGTGAGGCCGCTGAGGAGTGAGGCCGCTGAGGAGTGAGGCCGCTGAGGAGTGAGGCCGCTGAGGAGTGAGGCCGCTGAGGAGTGAGGCCGCTGAGGAGTGAGGCCGCTGAGGAGTGAGGCCGCTGAGGAGTGAAGCAGCTGAGGAGTGAGGCCGTGAGGAGGCTGAGGAGTGAGGCCGCTGAGGAGTGAAGCCGAGCTGAGGAGTGAGGCAGCTGAGTGGCAGCTGAGGAGTGAGCTGAGGAGTGAGGCAGCTGAGGAGTGAGGCAGCTGAGGAGTGAGGCAGCTGAGGAGTGAGGCAGCTGAGGAGTGAGGGCTGAGGAGTGAGGCAGCTGAGGAGTGAGGGCTGAGGAGTGAGGCAGCTGAGGAGTGAGGCTGAGGAGTGAGGCAGCTGAGGAGTGAGGCCGCTGAGGAGTGAGGCAGCTGAGGAGTGAGGCAGCTGAGGAGTGAGGCAGCTGAGGAGTGAGCAGCTGAGGAGTGAGGCAGCTGAGGAGTGAGAGTGAGGCAGCTGAGGAGTGAGGCAGCTGAGGAGTGAGGAGCTGAGGAGTGAGGCAGCTGAGGAGTGAGGCAGCTGAGGAGTGAGGCAGCTGAGGCAGCTGAGGAGTGAGTGAGGAGTGGCAGCTGAGGAGTGAGGCAGCTGAGGAGTGAGGCAGCTGAGGAGTGAGGCCGCTGAGGAGTGAGGCCGCTGAGGAGTGAGGCAGCTGAGGAGTGAGGCAGCTGAGGAGTGAGGCAGCTGAGGAGTGAGGCAGCTGAGGAGTGAGGCAGCTGAGGAGTGAGGCAGCTGAGGAGTGAGGCAGCTGAGGAGTGAGGCAGCTGAGGAGTGAGGCAGCTGAGGAGTGAGGCAGCTGAGGAGTGAGGCAGCTGAGGAGTGAGGCCGCTGAGGAGTGAGGCTGTGAGTGAAGCAGCTGAGGAGTGAGGCAGCTGAGGAGTGAGGCAGCTGAGGAGTGAGGCAGCTGAGGAGTGAGGCAGCTGAGGAGTGAGGCAGCTGAGGAGTGAGGCAGCTGAGGAGTGAGCTGAGGAGTGAGGCCGCTGAGGAGTGAGGCAGCTGAGGAGTGAGGCAGCTGAGGAGTGAGGCTGAGGAGTGAGGCAGCTGAGGAGTGAGGCAGCTGAGGAGTGAGGCAGCTGAGGAGTGAGGCAGCTGAGGAGTGAGGCAGCTGAGGAGTGAGGCAGCTGAGGAGTGAGGCAGCTGAGGAGTGAGGCAGCTGAGGAGTGAGGCAGCTGAGGAGTGAGGCAGCTGAGGAGTGAGGCAGCTGAGGAGTGAGGCAGCTGAGGAGTGAGGCAGCTGAGGAGTGAGGCAGCTGAGGAGTGAGGCAGCTGAGGAGTGAGGCAGCTGAGGAGTGAGGCAGCTGAGGAGTGAGGCAGCTGAGGAGTGAGGCAGCTGAGGAGTGAGGCAGCTGAGGAGTGAGGCAGCTGAGGAGTGAAGCAGCTGAGGAGTGAGGCAGCTGAGGAGTGAGGCAGCTGAGGAGTGAGGCAGCCGCTGAGGAGTGAGGCAGCTGAGGAGTGAGGCAGCTGAGGAGTGAGGCAGCTGAGGAGTGAGGCAGCTGAGGAGTGAGGCAGCTGAGGAGTGAGGCAGCTGAGGAGTGAGGCAGCTGAGGAGTGAGGCAGCTGAGGAGTGAGGCAGCTGAGGAGTGAGGCAGCTGAGGAGTGAGGCAGCTGAGGAGTGAGGCAGCTGAGGCTGAGGCAGCTGAGGAGTGAGGCAGCTGAGGAGTGAGGCAGCTGAGGAGTGAGGCAGCTGAGGAGTGAGGCAGCTGAGGAGTGAGGCAGCTGAGGAGTGAGGCAGCTGAGGAGCTGAGGCAGCTGAGGAGTGAGGCAGCTGAGGAGTGAGGCAGCTGAGGAGTGAGGCAGCTGAGGAGTGTGATGCATGAGAGTGATAGCAGCTGAGGAGTATGCATAGGAGAGGCAGCTGAGGAGTGAGGCATCTTGGCTGTCAAGCCTGTTGTATGCACTAGGAGTACTCCAGCATGCATAGGAGTCAGCCCGCAGTAGGCGGGCGGACAAGAGCACAGCTCAACCCCCGCAAACACAACTAGGTATACACACACACACACACAGGAGTCACACACACACACACACACCACACAAACACACACACACACACACACACACACACACACACACACACACACACACACACACACACACACACACACACACACACACACACACACACACACACACACACACACAATCAAAGACAGCAATAAGTGAATGCTTTACACCCGAGACATTCCTGCCCCTATCTCACCCTGGCCAGTTTTCTCAACACTCCACAAAGACTTAACCCACCACTAATTAAAGCCACTGAAACTGCTCTAATTAACTGCTACTGGCGTCACCTTTGATGCAGATATCACCATGACAACCACCAGACTGGCAGAGTTACCATGTAAATAAGGAATCGAATATTGTGGACAATAGTGACAGTGTAGTCAGGCTTGGGGTAGGATGGTGAAGGGGGGAGCGGGGGGATGATGTATGGTGTAACTGTGAACTAGTGGTGGTGATGTCTGTGGTGATGTACTCACCTAGTTGTGCTTGTGAGGGTTGAGATCACGCTCTTTGGTCCCGCCTCTCAACTGTCAATCAACAGGTGTACAGGTTCCTGAGCCTACTGGGCTCTATCATATCTACACTTGAAACTGTGTATGGAGTCAGCCTCCACCACATCACTGCCTAATGCATTCCATCTGTTAACTACTCTGACGATAACAAAAATTATTTCTAATGTCTTTATGGCTGTACAGTGGTGGTGTACAGTGGTGGCGCTGCACTATAGAGAGGATGGTGGAGTGGTGGAGTACAGTGATGGTGTAAGGGAGAGAGAAAGAGAGAAGAGGTAAAGTGAACATTTCCACCATACCTCTACCTGAAGCATCACTCAACTCAACCAGAAGATTATCCAAAATCGACAGTTTTCCTGGAACTGGATGCTGCAGGGGATGGGATGGAGGGAAGAGGAATGGAAGAGATGAAGGACGGTCATAGTGGGAAGGGGGATAGGTGAGAGATGATGATGTAGCTGGGGATAGGGGTTGTGGGGAGGATAATGAACAGGAGGAAATGTTATTGAAGTAATCTATCTCTCCCTTTAGGTGTTGTGCCTCAGAGTTGATTTAACATTTCTTCCCTTTTCATGTTTATATATTTTTATTTTTTTCACTTTGTGTTTAACTCCAATATATCATTTAAACATCAACAACACATGAGAGCTTGGAGGGTATGAGAGAGCAACAGCAAACGCCTCCCAGCGACCGTACAGAGGCAATTTCCCAAGGGAGGACCCGGCACCTCCTCTGTCATATCTGACTGTTTATTTCTGCCTCTTCCCCGTTTTCCGTTGTTCTCCATTGTCTTGCATCCCGTTGGTCTCATAGGCTCTCTCCGTTGTCTCATATTTCCGTTGGTCTCATAGGCTCTCTCCGTTGTCTCATATTTCCGTTGGTCTCATAGGCTCTCTCCGTTGTCTCATATTTCCGTTGGTCTCATAGGCTCTCTCCGTTGGTCTCATAGGCTCTCTCCGTTGTCTCATATTTCCGTTGGTCTCATAGGCTCTCTCCGTTGGTCTCATAGGCTCTCTCCGTTGTCTCATATTTCCGTTGGTCTCAGTGTTTCTGTTGCCTTGCGATACACTTTCTAAGCCTTGGGTGTTCGCCTATGCGGATTCCTCCACCGACAGCTGTAATAAATTCTTAATTTTTCGTTGGTTTCAGGTTGCGTTAGTGTTCTGTTGATATCGTGTTCTTCAACTGTTTTCTGTTATCTTCTCTTGGTTAATGTCGTGTTCTTGCTTGGTTTGTCTTACATGGTCATCTACGTAATTGTAATTGTTTACGATCCTTGTTTTATAAATAAATGATATGAGATGATACTGGGGAAGAAGAGAAGAGAGAAGAGGAGAGGGAGAGAGATGGAAGAGTACTAGCAACATCGGCTGTAACATCTTTTGTAATCCCAAGTTACAGCCCCGCTCCTGTGTCAGGTTAAGTCTACTACGGGCTCACCATAGCCCGTGCTACTTGGATCTTTTTTGTTCCCAGTAGCTGAATCTTAAACAACAACAACCTTTGTAATCGCTCTTTGCTTGTTTGCCTCGTGGGTACACAATCCGGCCAGTCCCCCCTCCCCCCCCCTACTCTTCCATCTGACACCATTCCCCTCCGCTAAGCAACCCCTCCCCCCACCCCCCCCTCCCCCCTCTCCGTCTCCTCGTGATGAAGTCGTTCACCGGTGACACCTCGCCCCAGTTATCACCCGCTAACTACGGCTTACGACCGCGTCTGCCCCCCCCCCCCCCCCCGCTCGCGCCGGTGGGAACCCGCGCGCTTAAATCGCGCGACACCCGGATGGCCCACTACCTCCTGGGCCATTGTTAGTGGGCTGTTGGTGGATGTTATGGGCCAGCGTGTCACCGTGGCCCGGCTTGTGGCCCGGAGAGGAGGAGGAGGAGGAAGGGCAGATGTGGCCCACACTAATATCTCTTTCACTGCCTCGTTCACGGCCCCTAATTAGGCCATCTTGGAGGGTGTGGGGGGGGGGGGGGGGGACGAGCGGTTGTTTACACCGGCTAATTCGTTACGAGAGCAGGAAAGTGGCTCGCGTATAGACATACTCAGAGTGTCCAGGGGGAAATCAGAGACGTAGTTAATGTCTATCGCCGCCATCTTCTCTTCCTCCTTAAACCCCAACTCCCTATTCCCCCCCTTCCCCTACCCCTTCCCCCCTCCCCCTCCCCCATACCCCCTGCTCCCCCACTCACCACAACATTTCCACGCCTGTTGTGGGCAGCCCGTGCAGCTGTCACGGGCTGCTTCCTCACGGAGGAAAAATGAAACAGGAAATTTCCTTAAGTACTTTCGTATATTAATACATCTTCAGAAGGTCAGAAGGACCTTCATCTTCAGAAGGACCTTCTGAAGATGTATTTAATATACGAAAGTACTTAAGGAAATTTCCTGTTTCATTTTTCCTCCGTGGTCTGACATTGTCATATATATATATATATATATATTATATATGACCGAAAAGTAAGATTAATAATTCAACACGAATTTTCTCTCTTTCGTACATTTCTTTTCACTGTGGTGGTAATTCAAAAATCATCATTTGATTTTTGAATTACCACCACCATTGAATTACCACCATGCATGTGTAATATATATATATATATATATATATATATATATATATATATATATATATATATATATTATATATATATATATATATATATATTATCTATGTGTGTATATCACGAAAATAAACACGTGATTAAGAATGTGACAATGTCCACCACGGAGGAAAAATGAAACAGGAAATTTCCTTAAGTACTTTCGTATATAAATACATCTTCAGAAGGTCAATTACCAGGAAGGACCTTCTGAAGATGTATTTAATATACGAAAGTACTTAAGGAAATTTCCTGTTTCATTTTTCCTCCGTGGTCTGACATTGTCATATATATATATATATATTAAATATGACCGAAAAGTAAGATTAATAATTCTAACACGAATTTTCTCAATCTTTCGTACATTTCTTTTCACTGTTGGTGGTAATTCAAAAATCAAATTTGATTTTTGAATTACCACCACCAGTGAAAAGAAATGTACGAAAGATTGAGAATTTCGTGTTAGAATTGTTAATCTTACTTTTCGGTCATATTTAATAATATATGTCTACAGGAAAGACTGCTACCAAAATATACTAATAATTATATTTCTATATATATAATATATATATATATATATATATATATATATATAATATATATATATATAATATATATATATATATATATATAATACTAAAACTCACACCCCAAAAGTGACTCGAACCCATACTGCCAGGAGCACAATGCAACTGGTGTGTACAGGGCACCTTATTCACTCGACCATCACGACCGGACAAAAGCTGATGGAAGCCGAGGCTATATGCCTCGGCTTGTATGTAAAATGTAATTATTTCACTCATAATGGTGTACTGCCAGGAATCTTATCCAAATATCCAAAGTCTGCTAGCTGCAGATACTGCGTGCACACGATTGCAAACTTTCCACAACTGCAGGTGTGTGAGGGTTGGTACATGATCAGTAACTGGTTCACCACAGATGTAAATTGCTCTGCTCACAGATCTCCTACGGGCTCACCATAGCCCGTGCTACATAGAACTTTTGGTTCCAGGTAGTGAATCTTAACAACAACATCACAGACCTCTGTGGACCAGATTTGGAAGAAATTGTGGTATAAAAAACTGTTTATGTATATACTCTAAACTGTGTAGCTTGTCGAAGCTGTCCCGCTGAGCTGAGTGAATTTAGATCAAGGAAGATGAATAGATAACAAAGAGAAGTAGAATATATCAAGATCGGTATGCAAATTAGAATAGCTCACTTTTTCTCAATTCCCGATCCTCCGGTAGGTAGTAAAACTAAGTCTTAAAATATCCTGAGCAGTCTTTAACGAGGCAGGAGTCTGTCTAACGAAGTCATGAGCACTTTGGTTAGTCTTTAACGAGATAAAAGCCTTTCTCACTGCCGAGTTAGTCTTACTGTTTTATGCTGCTATTTATTTGTTCATATCTCCTTGTTTCAGGATTTCCGGTTTGGAAAGATGAGATAGAGGAAGTCGTTCGTCTGAGTGAGGGAGAGCAGAACATCACAGAGAGCAGAAACCACACCACAAGAGCAGAACCTCACAAGAGAGCAGAACACTCACAAAGAGCAGACCACACACACAGAGAGCAAACACTCACAGAGAGCAGAACACTCACACAGAGAGCAGAACACTCACAGAGAGCAGAACACTCACAGAGAGCAGACCACACACACACAGCAGAAACACACAGAGAGCAGAACACTCACAGAGAGCAGAACACTCACAGAGAGCAGACCACACCACAGAGCAGAACACACACAGAGAGCAGAACACTCACAGAGAGCAGAACACTCACAGAGAGCATACCACACACACAGAGCGCAGAACACTCACAGAGAGCAGACCACACACACAGAGCGCAGAACACTCACAGAGAGCAGACCACACACACAGAGCAGAACACCACACAGAGAGCAGACACTCACAGAGAGCAGACCACACACCACAAAGCAGAAACACACACAGAGAGCAGAACACACACAGAGAGCAGAAACACACAACACAGAAGAACACACACAAGAGCAGAACACTCACAGAGTAGAACACACACACACAGAAGAACACACACAGCAGAACACACACACACACACACACAGCAGAACACACACACACAGAGCAGAACACACACACAGAGCAGAAACAACACAACAGAGCAGAACACACACACACAGAGCAGAACACACACACACAGCAGAACACACACACCAGCAGAACACACACACAACAGCAGAAACACACACACACAGAGCAGAACACACACACACACACACACACAACACACACACACACACACACACACCACACACACACACCACACACACAAACAAACACACACACACACACCAACAACCAGCAGAAACACACACAACACACACACACACACACCCACACCACACCACACACACCACACACACACACACACACACACAGCAAACACACACACCACAGCAGAACACACACACACAGCAGAACACACACACACAGCAGAACACACACACACACAGACAGAACACACACACACAGAGCAGAACACACACCACAGCAGAAACACACACACACAGAGCAGAACACACACACACACAGAGCAGAACACACACACACACCACAACACACACACACACACACACACACACACAGCAGAACACACACACCAGCAGAAACACACACACAGCAGAACACACACACACAGCAGGACACACACCACAGCAGAACACACACACACACAACACACACACACAGGAAACACCACACACACAGCAGAACACACACACACACAGAGCAGAACACCACACACACAGCAGAACACACACACACACCAGAAACACACACACACACACACACCACACACAGGAGAACACACACACACAGCAGAACACACACACACACACAGAGCAGAACACCACACACAGCAGACACACACACACACACAGCAGAACACACACACACACAGCAGAACACACACACAGAGCAGAACACACACACAAGCAGAAACACACACACAGAAACACACACACACAGAGCAAACACACACAACACAGAACACACACTGAGAGCAGAATACACACACACAGAACACACACACACAGCAGAACACACACACAAGAGCAAACACACCACAAGCAGAACACCACACACACAGAGCAAAACACACACACAAACACACACACAGAACACACCACCAGAAACACACCCACACAGCAAACCACACACACACAGAAGAACACCACACAGAAACACAACACACCACAACAGCAAACACACACACCACAGCAGAACACACACACTCACAGCAGAAACACACCCACAACAGCAGAACACACACACACACAGCAAACACACACACACACACACACCACACACACACAGCAGAACACACACACACACACACTAGAACACACACCAACACCACACACACAGCAGAACACACAACACACACAGCAGAAACACACACACACGCAAACACACACACACAGCAGAACACTCACAGAGACCAGAGCAGACAATATACGAAAAAGACAAGACTAACCACAGGAAATAAAGCAGTGTACATCACAACGACCAGAAACTCAATACAACAAATATTGCTGTGTTAATGGGCAGCCGGAGATGAAGAATACGTAGTAAGGAGGAAGAGGAGGAGGAGATAACGGAAGGGCATGGGAGGGGATGGAATTAAAAGGCAGGAGAGGAAAAAAGAGAGAAATTAGTGGACAAAATTCGTTTAGGCATCTGAGCAAGTGATTATTGTGAGAGGCAGGCCCAAGAGCTAGACTCTGGACCTGCATCTCTAGCAAAAACTCTAGTAAAAATTAACTAGAGTTTTACAAGATTACGAAAATAAGACCAGAAAATGAAGGCTGGGTAGACTGACGTTTTTCTTGACTGTTAAGAAGCATTTGGCACTGTTCCCCCATGAATGACTGTTGTTCAAGAGGGAGAAGCAAGCTGGGACAACGGGACAAAACAGTGAAATAGTTATACGCGTACCACAAGAACAGAGAACAGAGTAACAGAGATGAGGTTACAAGCTGCGGGGTATGTAACCCCACTTGTCCCACTTGTCCCATGTATGGGACAAGTGGGGTTAGTCCCACGAGGTCCTGGAACCACTGCTGCTACTAATACACATGAACGATATCTCAGACACAATGAGTTCGGACATGTCAATGTTTGTTGATACCAATCTGATGAGGAACGTGAAAAGAGATGACCGCAGGAGGTTACAGGAGGACCTCGACATACACCACGAGTGGTTAAACAAATGGTTGCTGGAATTCAACCATAACAAATGTAAGGTAATGAAGATGAGACAGGCAGAGTGGAGACTAATAGCTGTCAACACCATAAAGGGAAGGTAGCTACACCACAGTCAGTATTTCCTGTAGGCAATCTACACAACATTTGTTAGATCAATGCTGGAATACGCGGCACCGGTATGGAATCCGTATCTTGTGAAACACAAAGCAAGAATTGAAAAAGTAAAATGGTTTGCCACGGGACTGGTGCCGGAGCTAAGGGGGTTAAGCTACGAACATCGGCTAATGGAACTAATCTCAC